>JAASGW010000201.1:0-45214 GCA_023334395.1 Phytopythium sindhum
ACCCCCCCCCCCCCCCCCCTCGCAACAAATTGCATTGACTCACTGAATCAGTCGTCCGTGGCGAAGTAGCGGTCCTGGGCGTCGCGATCCATCTCATCCAGGTCGTCCAGCGCCTCGTCCGCGTCCATCTCGGCGTAGTTGACGTACTCGCCGTCGCCGCCCTGCAGGAACCGCGCGCTCATGATCTCCACGAGCTGCCGCCTCCGTTCCTCAATGCTCACGACCGCCTGGTCTTCGCTCTCCTTCGACTCTTTTTCCTCGCTCGAGCTGTCCTCTTCCTCTTCCTCCTCCTGCTCGTCCTCCTTGAACAAGCGCGCCTCGCGCCGCCTCGCCGCGGCGTCGTCTCTCGATTCGTAGCGGCCCCAGCTCTCCTGCTCGGCCAGTCGCCGCGTCTCCATCTCGCTCCGCTCCCGCGTCTTCATCAGGAAGGACGAGAGCGAGACCGCCTCCGCCGGCATGACCACCTTGTCGCTCGGCGGCGGCCCCTCGTGGTCCAGGTATTGCCCGAGGTAGAAGTGGAACAGCGCCGGGCTGCGCTGCTGCATCATGGCGTCCGAGAAGAACGCGTCCTCGTCTTGTGGGTGGCGCTTGGCGTCACTCGCACCGGCTGACGCGTCGCCCGCCCACAGGAGCTGCTGCAGGCGCCGATAGCGGCGGTTCTTGGCCACGACGTCCCTGGACGCGGGAATGCGCGCGCGACGCCACTGGAAGGCGTTTTCGTCGCTACTACTGGCCGTACCAGAGCCAGGGCCACCCGTTTGTTGTGCTGCGTCATCCGGCAGCTCCAGTAACGCCATGTACGCGTCCAGCGGGTCGATCTCGGCGTCGGTGGCGCTCATTCCAGTCGATGCGCTCCTTCCGCTGCTGAAAGCGATGTGAGTGCTGGCATGTCCGAGTGGAAGCGCCCTTTAACAGATGATATTATATAAAATTGCGTCAAAAACAAACCACCGGTATGGAATAAGGACACTCTCAAGCGGACATGTTCATGCCAAGTGAGCCCGTTGACACGCATGGTGCAGCACCATGCGTGTTTGGTGCTGGTGATGGAGGGCCCCATCAAGGAGAAATCTCCTTCCTCGTACTCTACCCTACGTCCAAGGGCGACGTAAAGCTCGCAGTGACTATCAAGGATGGGGAAGCGAGAGTGATGGGTCGCCGATGTGCTCGTGGGTGAGTATGACGTTCGTGTATTGATGCAGCCAGCTTAGAGAGTGGCCTGCGTCTCCTCACCCATCTGCCGTGGTCACGCCCTAGTTCTTCTTGAACTCGGCGAGCAGCTCGGCGAGCTCGCCCGACTTGTTCATGTCCGTGAGGATGTCGCAGCCGCCGACGAACTCGCCCTTGACGTACAGCTGCGGGATCGTGGGCCATTGTCTGGAGCGAGCAGGACACGACACCAAACACAGCAAGCGTTAGATCCCCGCCACTATCACCGCAGCGCACACGCACACTCAAACAGCGGCGGTGCACGTACGAGTACTCCTTGACGCCCTCGCGGATCTCCGGGTGGTCGAGCACGTTGACGCTGTCGAAGCTCACTCCCTGCGAGTGCAGGATGCGCACGACCTGCATGCTGAAGCCGCACTGCGGCGCCTGCGGCGTGCCCTTCATATACAGCATGATAGGGTACGTCTTGACGTGGCTCTCAATCATCTTGAGGATCTCGTCCTTCTCCGTCGACTTGGCCGCGTGGTACTTGGGCTGGAAGTCCGAGTGCGACTCGCTCTCATCGCTGAAGAAGCGGCGCGGCGCCTGCGCCACTGCCGCCACCACGGGCGCCAAACCCACGCGCGGGGCCACAGCCGCAAGCGCGTGCTGGCTGCTGCGCTTGGCCGTCTGCAGCAGCGCGCGGCGCGCCGTCGAGTTGATCGCCGCCAGCATTTTCCTCCCTTGTTCCTTCACTCGTCGAGTTTGTGACTGCCATTTGCGGTGGGGGCGCCCCAATGGGTGTAAACCGCACGCGATTGGTCCGTTTATGATAGATAGGAGGAATTTGATTGGTTAAAAATAAGGTAAAAACTACCGTGGTTCTGTGACACAGCACTAAAGCGAGGGACTGGGCGTTTTGGAGTGAGTGCATGTCCTAGGTTAAACCGCGTCGGTCGTCCTTTCCCCCCTTTTCACTTGCGCTTTGTATACTGCAGGCGAACACGTCGCGCCAGCCAAAGACCAATCGGAAACGCGAAGAAGCAGTCGACCTGGGAAGAAGCGTCTCCGTCGCCGCCCTCCTCCTCCCTCGCTAGATGATGAACCCGCCAAACCAGCCGCAGGTGGGCGGGGGCCTGGCGGCCAAGCAGGCCGCGGCCGCCGCCGCCGCGCGGTTCGCGGGCTACTCGCAGTTCTACGCCGCGCCGCAGCCTGTCCAAGCCCCGTACCCTCGGCCGCCGGCGGTGGTGCGGCCGCCTGGGCCTCCGCCGCGCCCCCTGCCCGCCATGGGGCCGCCTAGGGGGCCGTACGCGCGCCCTCCGCCGGCCGCGTATGGGTTCCAGCCGAACAGCGCGCCGCCTTCGCGCCCACCTCCGCCCCCGCGCGGCTTCATGCGACCGCCGCCGCCCCCAGCGGTCGTTACGACGAGTGCGGCGCCGGCCGCCGGGTCGTCGCAGTGGCAGTGGTCCAACGGGCAGGCCCCGACGACTCCGACGCCGCCGGTGCGCTTCGCGTTGCCACCTCGCAACCATCTTCCCGCCCCACCCAGGTATGTTTCTCTTTTGTTAATATTGGCATTGAAGTGAGGCTGACCCTCTAATGTTTGCTGTAACTCCAGGGGATTCACTCCGCCTCGGCCTGTAGCGGCAGCTCCTGCTTCAGTGGGAGCTGCTGGCGCCGGGAGCACCAAATGGCCGGAGTCGCTGCACGACTACGTCAAGCGCGCGTTCGCTCGGTGTAAGGGCGCGACCGACCAAGCGCTGACGCAGCAGGCGCTCAAAGACATGATCACCAACGCGATCATGGCCAACGACATGTGGACGCGCAACTGGGCGGTCGAGCCGCTCCCGACGCTTGTCGGAGACACGAAGCCTGCGCAAATGGCGGCGGCTGCAGGTGGGAAGCCGGGGATGGCGCACCCGCCGTCCACGAACAAATATGGCGGGAAACCGCTAGCGTTCGGGTCGAGGGCTGGCCCTGCGTACCCGTCGGCGGCGCCCAAGAAGCGGAAACAGTACGTGGAGTGTGGACTTGGTTGATGGTGCACTTGGCCTGAAACTGACTGAATTGCCTTGCTATGCAGCAACGATAACTTTACGGACTCAATTCAGGACATGCAAAAGAAGAACCAGCGGCGGCAGCGCTTCCTCATGGACAAGGCGGAGATGGCCAAGATGGTGACGCCGACGGTCGACACGAAGAAGCTGCGCGTGATCAATGATGAGGGCGAGCTGGATCTGGACGCCATGGTCATCAAAGGTACTTGTCAGACGGTTGAGAAGGAATATCTGCGTCTAACCTCTGCGCCGCACCCGTCGACTGTGCGCCCCGAGCCGGTGCTGAAAGAGGCGCTCGCGCTCGTCAAGAAAAAGTGGAAGAAGGGCAAGTGCGATTATGTATATGCGTGTAGCCAGCTGAAGTCGATCCGCCAGGACTGCACGGTGCAGCACATCAAGAACGACTTCACGGTGCTGGTCTACGAGACCCACGCGCGCGTGGCGCTCGAATCGGGCGACATCAACGAGTTCAATCAGTGCCAGACACAGCTGCACGAGCTGTATGAAAAGGCGCTGCCGGGCCAAGCGATCGAGTTCCTCGCGTACCGCATTTTGTACAGTGTGTACGTGTCGCTGCAGGCCAAGAAGGTCGACTCGAACGCCGGCGTGCTCGGCATGTACAGCGTGCTCGCCTCCATCACGGACAAGCTGCGCGCCGACCCGGCTGTCGCGCATGCACTCGCTGTGCGCGCGGCGGTCGCGGTCAATGATTACCATCGTTTTTTCCAATTGTATGTGGATGCTCCTAACATGGCAGGTTACCTGATGGACCCGATGGTCCCCGCGATCCGACTCGCGGCGCTCCGCGCAATGTGCAAAGCGTACGTCTCGTGTTCCTTGATCCAGGCATTGCTGCTCTTGGTGCTAACACTTCTGTTGCGATGCGAACAAACAGGTACCGCCCGACGCTGTCGCTCGAATACGTTCGGGAAGAGCTCAAGCTAGAAGGCAAGGAGGGCGACGAGTTCATCGCCAAGTGCGGACTCGCGTTCGTCAAGGGCAAGGAGTCGACGATCGACACCAAGAACTCAGACATCGTTTGGGTGCTCAGCGACCAGTCCTCGCTCATTTAGTTCTCGCGCGGCGCTCCCACACGAGTGGTCAGCCCTGATGCCAAGGCAGCAGTCACTGTACTCTATCCGCGGAGGCTAGCTCTGACGACCCGCGCCGACGCGACGGCCTCAGACGCGCTGCTTCTTCGATTCTCCGGCTGCATTTTCCATCTGCATCCTTCGAGTCCCCGCCAAGACGCGGATGGTTTCCCGAACTGCACATAGAGTGAGAGGTCCAGCTTCGCGGTCTCGTCCCACCACACTCGAGCTTCTTCATGCGGCTCCTTCCAAGTGGAGAGAGAGCGCGGCAAAGAGGACGAGTGTGCGATGTGGACGATCGATCGAGAGCGAGCTGTTCAAGCTGACCAGACCATGCTGCTATCAGACCATCGCGTGACATCGATCACGCCTGTGCATACTCCGCAGTAGTCGTTCAAGCGCGTAGGTGCGGCAGTGCCGGCTTTGACTCCGAGCGCTTCCTTCTCTTTCGATGGCGGTCGGCTGGACGCACGGAACGCTGGAGATCTACGAGGCGGAAACGCGACGGAGCGGGTGGTGGCGTCCAACTGAGCAGTTCATCAACCATTCCGTGCCAGTGGAGAAGCGTCTGAGCAGTGCCGGCGCTCGTCTCTCGCTGCCGTCTATCGAGACTGCTGGAAGTGGGCTCGGCTGCTCGTCCGCACTAGTCGTCCGTGCTCGATTAGATTCGTACACTCCTGTGCATTGTGCGACACTAAGTTCCTGGATACACTTGTCGATGACAACCTGTTCGTTGGCGTCTTATCGTCTAGCAACTCTCTACTACGAGGTCGATGGCCATGAAATATGAAGCTGCTCAGCAGTCGTTGAGCCCGTTGTTGGCGAGCGTCGAGACGTGCTTGACCACTTGGCCCGTGACCCACCAGAAGGCTCCCTGCCCAGTGCTGTCGCCCCAGACCATGGCGTCGTCCACGAGGAACCAGTAGGCGCAGACCACCGCCGCCTTGCTGACCCCGCTCACCCTCGACATGAGCGCCACGGCAGGCGGCTGTACCATCGCCTCCCCGTCCCCTCCGCACGCGGGCAGCGGCACCTCGGCGTCCTGGTACACGCTCTCGCCTCGGTTCTCGGTCACTTTGAGCAGCGTGGCGAGCAGGATGGCGAGCAGCAGGCCCCCCACGCCGATCGAGGCGAAGACGGCCACGATGGTGAGCTGGCGGTGGTTGCACAGCGCGCTGGTGCCGCCGTCCTCGACGCACGCGACCATGAAGAAGCGATACAGGAAGTACAAGCCGCCGACGAGGCCCAGACTTGAGGCGCCGCAGCTCGCGTAGACGACCCAGTTATTGATGTGGATGCGTGCCAAGACGCCCACGATGATGCACGCACTCGTGAGGATCGTGGTGCCCACGAGGATGTACAGCACCTTGGCCGCGTCCTCGTACAGCTCGGACGCGTCGCCTTTGATGTCCACGAGCGCCACGACGGACGTGGCGATGGCGTAGACGTTGGCCGCCACCGTCGACCACTTGGCCACGGCGCTGCTCGTCTTGGGCGCGGCGCCGAAGAAGGCGCACAGCGCTGCCGGGACCACCACGAGCAGTGCCTCCAGTCTTGAAGCGGGAAGCACCGACTCGGCCATGATGTGGCTGCCGCTATGAAGTATCTGTTGTCAAGAGTCGAGACAAGCCGAAGACGAGGGCGTCGACTGCGGTGAGATGAAGGAGTGGGGCTGTGTCGAGGCATACCAGAAGAGGAAGGCAAGCCGGCGCCGTCGTGCCTGGACCCAAGGAGTTGCATGGCAATGCGTGGATCATTCGCACAGAGACACGATGGCGTTCGAAGGAATATCGGACCCTGCAGCCAGCCACGCGCGCTTGCTCTTGAGTACACATATCGGAGTCCGAACAGTGAGTGTGTCGTCCAGTGGTGACGCCAAAGGCGCCGCGTTCGCGTGGTACGATGGCCAGAGAGTCCACCCACTGAGTTCTGACGACCGCCTCCCAAGGGTCTCGACGCGGACGCAAGGCAGACAGGAAGGCTGACGGTGACGCGATTACTGCCCGACGCTGATCATCTACGTCCCTTGGACGCGAATGCCCGTAGGAACGCAAGTGACACCGCCAGCGCCACTCGAATGCCAACACCAGTGACCAAGACGGACAGTGAGCACCGGTCAGTCGCCACGTTCAAGTGCGTAGGTGCGCCAGAGCTGACTTTGAAGGCGGACGCCCCCTCCTCTTTCTATCGCGAGCGACTGGACGCACAGAGCCCATGCAGACCTGCGTGACGGAGACACGACGGAGCGGACGGTAGCTTCACTAATCGTCCAGTCCCGCTCCACCTCGCGTTCGTCTCCTGCCGAGTCTTGACAGCATGCCACTGCTCCATCTGCTCGGCAACCCGGCAGGCATATCAACGACGGCTCTGACAACTAGACAAGCGATGGCGCAACACGCTTTGGGGTCAAACAACCCGCGCGTTCGAGACGCTGCCCGTTCACACGCTGATGCCATGACATCCACCTTAGCTGTGGGGAAGACACAGGTCCAGAAGAGTGGCGACTGACTCGATGATCCCTTCCTCACTGCCCATCTCGGCCGATGGGTGCTGGCGTTTAAGTGGAGTTAGCGGCGCCACTCGAAGTCTTTCTCCGAACACCCTAGTCGAAGGGGCGTAGATGGTTATCTTTGGACAGCAGACACTTTACATACTGCTCCGCCATCTTGTCTGTATTCGCCGTCGTCCGCGTCGATAGCCATAGCTCAGTGGGTGGACTCGCTGGCCATCCCACCACGCGACCGCGGTGTCTTTAGCGCTGCCACTGGACGACACACACATGCACTGCTGTGCCTGGACACCGCCCGAACAAATGTGCGTGAATGGCTGCAGGGTCCATTATTCCTCCGAACGCATTGTTGTCTCTGAGGCAAGCAGTGCCTCAGCCCGAGCTCCAAGGCCATCGAACTTGCGGCGTCCTTCTTCTCCTGCCGAGTCTCGACGCAGCCTCACTTCTTCATCTACTCATCGGAGCCGACGCCCAAGTCTTCGGCTGACTCGAACTCTAGACAAACGACCACAGCGACTGCCACATCATGGCCGAGTCGGTGCTTCCCGCTTCAAGACTAGATGCGCTGTTCGTGGTGGTCCCGGCAGCGCTGTGCACCTTCTTCGGCGCCGCGCCCAAGCTCAGCAGCGCCGTGGCCAAGTGGTCGACGGTGGCGGCCAACGTCTACGCCATCCTCACGTCCATCGTGACGTTCAATCAAGCCTCCGCGCAGACGCTTCTCCCTCCTCGCTGAGTCACGCCCGCGGGCTCGAGGTCTGAGGGCGTCTTCTTACCTATTTTTACAGCGGCAACGCTCACCACATGTGCTCACCGTGTCCGTGGCAGCAGTCACGCCTGGACTGGCACAGACCAGACATATAGCGCCGAGCCGTTGGGAGTGTCTGACTATGGGCAGCGACTCCAGTTCCTCGGAACGCTCTCCTTGTCCCAGCCACACTGCATCGCTCGACTTACTCTCCGTTTCTCCTCGTCACTGCCCGTGTCGCGTTCCTTCTCGCCTCTCCATGGTCCGGTCCTCAACGAGATGGCGTCGACCGCAACGGATGACGAGATGGCGCGGCTCGTGCGAGACCTGGAGACCAAGCGAACCCTGTGCCGCGCTCGAGACTATTCGGGCGTAAACCTGTACCAACTGAATGCACGCATGAGCGAGCTCGGGCCGGTCGTGAACCCGGTCTTCGGCGAGCATCCCGAATTCGCCGTCGACGACTACGGCCGCCTGGTCCCGCTGATCGAGTTCATCTACGGCAATGCATTGATCATCTCGCGTATCGCATCGACCCTGGACTTCTGGGCAACGCACCACCGTGGAGCCCGCGGGCAGGTGACCAAAGCGCAAGGAACGTTCGTCGACGACCCGCACAACGTCCGCATGCCCGACGTGTCGTACTCGCCACACTAGGCGCCCCCGGCGTTGGGCTGGACGTACCGCGGCGAGTCGTTCTCCCTGTCGTTCATGGTGGAGATCGCCATGCTGTCAGAAAGTCGCTCGCAGCTTGGTGCTTGACCACACGTTGAGGACCGAGTATTTCCTGAAGGGCGTCCGCCTGGGATGGCTCATCGACCCGCACTCGGGCCGCAGGCGCATGTACGTGTACCGGACGAACGCCCGCGACCAAGTGGAGCGCGACGACAATTCCGCGTGGCGAGACCTCGACGGCGAGGGCGTGCTCCCGGGCTTTTATGTGAAGGCCGGCGAGCTGGAGATGGCGGTAAGCCAGGATGCTAGCCCACCATCAGAGGAGGAAGAGAAGGGAGTGGACTTGGCGTGCCAAATGCCAGGGTGCGCAGAGCGTTGCTCTTCCCTCTGCGCGTACGGTGCCCACATCGAATGGCACGTGAGAGCCGAAGACGTCGCAAGGTACCAGGCGAGGCACCCCACTGACACGTCACATTGAGAACTGAGAGTGAAGGCGTTGTGTTAAACCACTTTGTATTGCTAGTTGCGGCCTCGCTCGAGGCGCCCACCTCCATCACGTTCTATCAGACCTGCATGCAAACCATCTACAGCTTGCGCTTCTTGGCAGCGGGCGGCATGGAGCCCTCGCGCGCGAGCTGCACCATGGCGGCGTCGGCGATGGCGAGCGTGGCCATGGCCTCGACGAGCGGCACGGCGCGCGGCAGCACGCACGGGTCGTGGCGGCCCTTGGCCTCCAGCACTGTCTCATCGCCGGCGTAGTCGACCGTCGGCTGCGCGCGGCCGATCGTCGACACGGGCTTAATGGCCACGCGAAAGTAGATGTCGGCGCCGCTCGAGATGCCGCCCAGCACGCCGCCGGCGTGGTTCTTGGTCACGCCCAGGCGCGTCTGGCCATCCGCGCGGTCCTGCTGGTCCTCAGGCAGGCGGCAGAAGGGGTCGTTGTGCTGCGAGCCGCGCATGCGCGTGCCCGAGAAGCCTGAGCCGATCTCGAAGCCCTTGGTCGCCGGCAGCGACATGATGGCGTGCGCCAGCACGGCCTGCATCTTGTCGAAGCACGGCTCGCCCAGGCCCACGGGCACGTTGCGGATCACGCACGTGACCACGCCGCCCGTCGAGTCCTCGTCGTGCTTGCACGCGCGCACCTCCGTGGACATAGCGCAGGCCGACGGCGGGTGCGGGCAGCGCACGGGCACCAGGTCGTCCGTGAGCCAGCTATCCAGGTCGGTGGGCACGGGCACGACGTCGCCGCGGCGGTTATACACGACTTTGTCCTTGTCCATGTACGCGGGCGTGGCCAAGTCGTCGGCGTCCTGCACGAACTGCGCATCGTACTTCTTGTCCTCCTCGAGCTGTTTCTTGGCCACCTCGGCCTTGTCCTCGCCCGTCACGCGCGTCCACTTACTCGGATCGCGCAGGATGCGCAGCGAGCCGATTTCGTCCACCTGGTCGCGCGTGTACACGGTCTGCGTGGGGTCACTGCGCGTCTCGGCGGGCATGTCGACGCCGCCGATGGAGCTCACCCAGGCCACGATCGACGTGCCGAAGCGCTCGCTCAGCCACTTGTCGGCGATCGCGGCGGCCGCCACGCGGCCAATCGTCTCTCGCGCGCTGGCGCGGCCACCACCGCTGGCTGCGCGCGTACCGTACTTCATCTGATACGTGTAGTCGGCGTGTCCGGGGCGCGGCACCGTGTCCATCTCCTTGTAGTCGCCCGGGCGCACGTTCTCGTTGGCCACGAAGAGCGCGACGGGCGTACCGAGTGTGAAGCCCTTCTCCGTGCCGCTCATGATGGTTACCAGGTCCTTCTCGTCGCGCGGCGTGGTGAGCTTGCTCTGGCCGGGGCGGCGGCGCGTCAGCTGCGGCTGGATGTCGGCCTCGGTCAGCTCCAGAGACGGCGGCACGCCGTCCACGATGCAGCCCACGCCCTTGCAGTGAGACTCGCCGAACGTCGTCACGCGGAAGAAGCGGCCAAAGGAGCTCATGCTGTTGCTGGTGGTGTCAATGGGGGAGTGGGGAGGGCGCTAGAGCGAGGAGGAGGCGCGGGGGGTGCGGGATCGACGTTGGAAATGGGAAAATGCGTGTGGATGTCCAGTGGGCGGAGCTCTTCAGTAATTCTGCCGTTCCAGTTTTGGGATTAAATGTGTATATCTACCAATTAAATGGTGCTTCTGACGATATTTTAGCGAATGGGGTAATAGAGTTGGCGGGGGAGGGGGTAATATTTACATAGGGTGGGGGACTATTGAGTGACGAGGAGGTACTATTTGCTGGCACGTGGTGCGTCAGCTCGGGTTTTGATTGCTGCGGGCCTTTGTAGCCACTTTTGGCATTTCAGAGTGGGGATTCACTTGTGTTGACTATGAGGGTTGACAGCTTGGCGAATTCACTCGGGTTCAGTATGGTACTTTTGCGCAAACTTGGGTGAGCCAAGCGGAAGGACCAACGGATCAACGGATCAACGGATCAACGGATCAACGAATCAAAGGATCAATAGATCAACGGATCAAAGAATCAAAGGATCAAAGGATCAAAGGATCAAAGGATCAACCCGACGACGGCATAAACCTCGGCATCAACATCCGTCCATCACGAGCAGAGAGCCAAGCAGACCAAAGAATCCAATGATCAAAGGACCAGGAGATCAAGATATCAAATGACCAAATGACCAAAAGATCAAAAGACCAAGACCAAAAATGAAAAGACCAAAAGACCAAAAGGCCAAAAGACCAAAAGACCAAAAATGAAAAGACCAAAGACCAAAAGACCAAAAGACCAAAAGATCAAAAGATCAAAAGATCAAAAGACCAAAAGATCAAAAGATCAAAAGTGTAAAAAACGAAAATGCGAAGCTGAGTGAGAAATGAAAAACCAAAAGCCGAAAACCCAAAAGCTGGAAAACAAAGCCAAAAAAAACCAACACCAAAAAAACAAACGCCAAAGCTAAACGCCAAAAAACCCAAAAGGTAAAAAAAAAACCAACACACCAAACAACCAGCGCAACGATCAGCAATGTATTTCTCGCTTGGCTCTCGCTGTCCAAGTGCCTAGCGCCTTGGCGCCACGGGCGCCGTCTACTCAGCAACGGCGGTGACCACCGGGTACTTGGCGAGCAGCGTATCCCACGTGGTGGCGCCCTTGACCAGCCGGCGCACCTCGTCCACGGCGTCAGCCATGGACAGGCGCACCTGCTTGGTCGAGTCGCGCTCGCGTAGTGTCACCGAGCGGTTCTCGACCGTCTCGAAGTCGATCGTGACCGCGAACGGGACGCCGAGCTCGTCCGTGCGCGCGTACTTGCGGCCGATGGCCACGCTCGACGAGTCCACCTTGCACTCGAGGTCCTCACCCGCGAACGCGTGCTCCAGCTCCACGGCGAAGGGCTCGAAGGCCGGGTTGCTGCTCAGCGGCAGCACGGCCACCTTGATGGGCGCGATGATGGGCGCGAACGCCATCACGCCGCGCTTCTCGTCGCCCTCGCGCGTCGAGAAGTTGTGCTCGAACACGGCCGTGAGCAGGCGGCCGATGCCGAAGCTGGGCTCGATCACCGACGGGATGAACTTCTCCTCGCTCACCATCTTCTCCACCACCTTGATGGCCACCATGTCGCGCGCCAGCGTGAACTTCTTGCCGTCGCACAGCGGGCCGAGCGTGGCCTCGCCCTTGGTCTCGAGCTCGTTCTCGAACGCAAGCGCGCGGTCCATGTCGTCCTTGAGCGCCTCGAGCGCCTCCTGGATGGCGCGCACGTCCGCCTTGAACGAGCGGCCGAGCTTGCCCTTGTTGGGCTTGATGTCCACGACCGTGCGCTTCTCGGGCGTGGCGAACTTGTGCGTGCCCACCATCTCGACCTTGGACTTCTTGGCGTGCACCGTCAGGTCGTAGCACGAGCGGTCCGCGTGGCCGGCGCACTCGACCCAGCCTGTGCTGAGCTTGATCTCGAGATCCCAACAGTCCGTCGCGTAGTGCGACATCTCCGTGTCCAGGTGCTGACGGAAGCGCACGCGCTCGAGGTCGACGCCGATCTTGGCGCAGAACTGGTGCGTGCGCACCAGGTAGTACGCCAGGCTCTCGTTGGCGATCACGCCCTGCGCGACAGCGTCGCCCGCCGTCAACTGCACCGTCTTGCCGTCCGTGAGCTGGTGCTGCTTGGTCAGCAGCGTCAGCGTGTAGCCAGCCGCGGCGCGCGCAAACTTGGGGTGCGACTTGTCCTTAGGGTTCACGAAGTACTCGATCTCGGCCTGCTGGAACTCGCGCACGCGCAGCAAACCGGCGCGCGGCGAGATCTCGTTACGGAAGGCACTGCCGATCTGCGCGCAGCCGAACGGCACCTTGCCGGCGTTGTACTCGAGCAGGCGGCGGAAGTTGAGGAAGATGCCCTGCGCCGTCTCCGGGCGCAGGTAGCCGACGAGCGAACCCTCGGGGCCAATCGCGCACTGAAACATGAGGTTGAACGGGATGGGGAAGCTCAGGTCCGCACCCGTGCCCGGCGCCTTGATGCCGTACTGCTGGAACACGGCGTGGATCTCCTCGGGCGAGTACGATTCGGCCATGGTCGCGTGGTGGCGGTGCTTCTCTTGCTCCTCCTCGCTCAGCGTTGTGTGCGTGTCCAAAAAGTGTTCAATGTGGTCCTCCAGCAGCTTGTCGGCGCGGTAGCACTCGCCCGACTTGGTGCACTTGACCATGAGGTCCGTGAAGCGGTCGACGTGGCCCGACGTCTTGAGCACGACCTCGGGCATGAGGTTGGTGCACTCGATCTCGAGCAGCTTGTCCTCGAACACGAAGTGGCGGCGCCAGGCGCGCAGCAAGTTGGCCTTGAGCGCGCAGGCGGGCGGGCCGAAGTCGTAGAAGCCGCCCACGCCGCCGTAGATCTCGAAGCTCGGCACGACGAACATCTTGCGGATCAACAGGTCGTCCAGCGCCTTCTTGTCGCTCTTGGACAGCCCGTCCGCGTCCGGGCCCTGCGCCGCCGTGGCCGCGTCCAGCTGTAGCTTGAGTGCCTTGAGCGCGTCCACGGCCGCCTTGATGTCGGCCGCCGCACCGCCCTGCTGCTTCAGCTCGCGCACCTTGGCGCCCTGGCGCGTCACCGACGCGCGCAGCGCGTCCAGATCCACCGGCGCGCCGTCAGCCATGGCGTATTGTAGGTTCTGTGGTGGTGGTAATATACGCGCGCCCGGGCCTGAAAGGGGGCGCTGCTTCTTGGGTTGTGGGATCGTCGGTCGGTCTCCCCCTTGCTTCGGATTCGGGAGCCACCGATCCGAGCTCCGCACTTTTTCTCCTGGGCGCGGTCCATTTTCGACGATTTTCGACGTTTTTGACGTCGACAGTGTCAGAAACGTCGGAAATGGCACGTTTTAGACAACGGAAGTGAGACCTGTGATCCAGCATAGTGAGGAGCTGACGTGCAATCAATTATGCTGTTCGGTAGGCAATGGGATCGACCATCACTCTTGGGGGCCCGTCCAATCATTCGGATACGACGGGACACCGGACTTGGAGCATGCGCAAGTTGTGTGGCGCGCAAAGCACTGGACGTGATCCTCCGACTCCGCCCTAGCCGGGGCACTAAAACCACTGTGTGGTGATGGATGGGGAGCGAGGAGCGGGGACGGCGCGCCGCCGCTGTCTACAGCACGGCATACAAGCCGCGAGTCAACGGCGTCCATCGGGCGGCCGACGAACCTCAGGAAGCGTCGCCAAGCGACCGCCTCGTCCCGTTTCGTGTCCGACGGAAAGCGCCCCGTTGACATGGCCAGAACCGGGGCAGCTGTAGCCCCCATCCCATTGAAGTCAAGGGGTTACGTGAAGTACCCCACGTTGACGTCGGGCGGGTCATCTCCTTCTGTTTCTCAGAAGTTGTTATAATGAGATCTTTCAACACATGCAAACCGCACCCCATCACACCACTATCTGACAATCTCGGGAGGGAGGACCCACTTCGCGTCTCGCTCTCTTCGTCCGTTCTTATCCCCAAATGCAAACGGAAGAAAAAAGACCCACACACAACACACTCGACCTGCGTCAGCTCGCTCCAAGGTTTTATCCACCACCACTACCTGGACACTACAAGCGTAACCTCGAGGTTACCTCGGCGCCCTACCTGCCGCCCTACCGTCCTCTTCTCCTCCTTCTCACTTTCGCTTTCGCCGCCTGCGGGGCACGCCGCCTTTCCCAGCTCAACACGCGCCCTACACGCGCCCTACACGTTCGTGATGCTCCGCCAGGCCGCCCGCTCGGCTGCGCGCGCATCCCGCGGCCATGCCATGCGCCTGCGCTCGCTCCAGACGAGTAAGTTCCCGGCGTCGACGCTCTCGCCGTCCATTGAGGCGGTGCGCGCGGCTTCGTCGGCCTCCCCTTCGTCCAAGACGTCTGCGTCCAAGCCGGCGGCGCTCGACTTCACGGACACGGCACGCATCTTCCAGTCCAAGTCGACGGCCGCGCTGGTGCGCGCGTACGCCGTGTACTTTCTGTCGCAGCGGCGGTGGCTGGTGCAGCACAGCGACGCGCTGCTGCGCGCAGCCTACGCCGTGCCCGTGGTGGGCCCCAAGCTGACGGACGCCATGCTGCGTGCCACGTTCTTCGGCCACTTCTGCGCCGGCGCTGACGTGCACGAGATCCGGCCGGTGCTGCAGTCGCTCGCGGACGCCGGCATCGGCGGCATCCTCGACTACGCGGCCGAGGCGGATGTGGAGGACCCGCGCGACCTCAATGGCGTGGATCACAGCCTCGTGTCGGCGCGCACGTACGAGTACGAGGGCGAGGCGGCCTGCGACGCCAACGCTGCCATCGCGCGCCACGCGATCGTGGACGCGGCCACCACCGCCGCCGCTATGGCCGCTGCGCGCGGATCCACCAACCCGACAGACGAGCCGGCGTTCGTGGCCATCAAGTGCACGGCGCTGGGCAAGCCCGAACTGCTGATGCGCATGTCGTCCATCATCGTGCAGGCGCAGTTGCTGTTCCACTCGCTGGACGGGCCTAACCTCTCGCGCGCCAAGTCGCGCTATCTGGACGCGCTGGTGGACTACCCGGCGCTGCGCGCAGGCCTCAAGAACGCGGGCGTGGACGTGAGTGAGGACGACGCACGCGCGCTGTTCGACGCCATGGACGCGTCGTCCAATGACGGCGTGATCGACTACGTCGACTGGGTGAGCTTCCTAGACCCCATGGACCTGACGATGGGCCCGCTGACGCAGTTCATCGATGCCGAGCCGCTCAACGAGGCCGAGAAGAAGCAGCTACACAACCTCATCCACCGCCTCGAGGCGCTGGCGACCGAGGCGGCCGAGCGCGGCGTCAAGCTGATGGTGGACGCCGAGCAGACGTACATGCAGCCGGCGATCGACCACCTCGTGCTGAACCTGCAGCGCCGCCACAACCGCGACGGCCGCGACGTGATCTACAACACGTTCCAGTGCTACCTCAAGATGTCGTCGGACCGCATCGACATTGATCTGGAGCGCGCGCGCCGCGAGAAGTTCCGCTTCGCCTGCAAGCTCGTGCGCGGCGCCTACATGGTCCAGGAACGCAAGCGCGCCAAGGACATGGGCTACCCGGACCCGATCCACGAGTCGATCGAGCACACGCACGCCAACTACGACGCGCAAGTGGCCAAGTTGCTGCACAACAACTCGCTCGCGAGCTTCATGGTCGCGTCGCACAACGAGGGATCCGTCGAGAAGACGGTCGAGAAGATGGCCGAGCTCGGCATCGACCGCGCCACGGGCGGCGTCTTCTTCGGCCAGCTGCTCGGCATGTGCGACCACGTGTCGTTCACACTGGGCGCCGAGCAGTTCAAGGTGTTCAAGTACGTGCCCTACGGCCCGATCCACGAGGTCCTGCCGTACCTGATCCGCCGCGCGCAGGAGAACTCGGGTCTCATGACGGGCGCCACCAAGGAGATGGCGCTCCTGCGCTCGGAGATCTGGCGGCGACTGCGCCGCGGAGGGGACACGGCCTCGACGCCGCAGGTCGCCAAGGCGTAAGCTCCGCAAGCCCTAAGGTCAACAATATATATGCCGAATAACATGGAGAAGCGCTATTACATCCGCCACCCCGCCTCGCCATCTCGATCGATCGCAGTCAGCCTCGCATGTTCAAAGCTTGGTGTCTGGTGCACAAGACCTCATACATTGCCGGCCTTCCGGGTGCGTTCTCTGATGAGAATTGTTGGCGACTGCGCCTGGTCTCATGGCAAGACATTTCGCAGCATGAGAGTCGCTGACGAGGGTATGAACGCCGGTTTCTGCGCTGCCACAACGCAATCCACCGGCACTGCTGCCCACGCACGCGCCGTGATGCCAACCACTACGCTCGGCGGGCTCCTGAACGCGTTGGGGCGCGTCAACTGCGACGCGCTGGTGGCGTCTGCTGCAGCTGCGAAGGCTGCTGCCGCCGCTCGCGACCGAGACAGCGATGAGGACGCACCGGAGACCGTGGTGGCGGACAACGTTCCGATGGAGGTCTGGAATGCGCTCGCCCAGTGCGAAGCACTGCCAAATGGGCTCTCCCTCCGGTCGTTGATGTGGCACGACGAAGCCGTCTCCATCGTCGAGTATCTATGAGCCCAGGGCACGGAGAAACAGACGACCAAGTAGTCTTCAGCTTCGACATGGTCTCAGCAACTGGACATCAGTGCATCCATCGTCACGCCGGGGAGCGCGACGTACCAGCCCGACGCATATCTACGTCCACGCCGGTCGGTCGTCGGCGCCCAGCCTCCCGCCAACTTGAATGGCAACGCGTGGGTGACGGTCGTGGTGGAGATCTCGCGCAGTTAGTTGTGGACAAGTGTGCACCGCAAAACCACAGTCTATAGGAGCCGTCCGGGTGTGGGTACGTCGTCTGCGTCCGAATGTCGACCCTGTTGCGATGCTGGTCGTACGAGCTCCACGACGTCCGTAGTGAAAACAACCAGCCCAGCCCTCAAGTCGGCCAGCCAACAACGCAGAGAGGCGCCTTCTACCTCTCGGCGGTGCCAGCTCAGCCCCCGCACGTGATCACGCTGCAGACGCGTCGCGTGCTTGGACTCGGTCCTGGCGCGAATTTGCCACCTGGATGCTCGGATCCTATCCTGGTCGACGTCGTTGCAGTAGCACGGGAGGTGGTCGCGGAATATGGCACGTAGCGGCTTTGCGGCACTGTTGGCGCGCAGCAGCAGCCAAGCCAGTCTTGGGCTGCGATCTTGCTGGTCGCCTCATCATCGCCGCTCGACACATGTGACGGTCACCATCTATGGAGGGGTTCAATGACCGAGATGCTGCTCAACTTCAGAACTCCCACCACGAGCTATTGAGCAGTCAACAATATGACATTGCACTGAGTGAGACTTTGAAAAGTCCATCACGTGATTATTACAGACAATCATTGCTGACATGACTCGCCACAGCTAGACAATCGCCGTGCCGTCGTCACCCTCGCCCTTCTTTGCCGCGGCTGAAGCAGCCTCGGAAGTGTCTTCGTCGGCTTTAGCCGAGGCTGGAGGATTTAATCGCCGCCGCTTCCCGGCCGCAGTCGTCGCCAAGGTCACGTTGCCGTCTCCAACGGCGGCGGACTCACCGCTCTGCCCCGTGCTGGCGGTGCTGCTGCCGCCGCTCGAGTTGTGGTGGCTGGCACCCAGCGTCGCGTGGTCGAACGGCAGCTCGTCGCCATCTACAGAGACACCACGAGCGCAACACGCGTCAGTTTCCGAGTCGGTTGAGCCAACATACAGCATCAATCGATGTGAGAACTTACATGCGCCGTTGAGGAAGCCGGCGCCGTCGTCGTCGTCCTGGTCGTCGACCGTCGCGATGAGCCCTGCCGACCCCGCTTCTTCGAGTGTCGAAGACGTCGCAGCGCCAAGCGTTGATGGAGCGGTCGCGCCCGTGTCCGCGATCGAAACGCTAGCGCCGACATCGCGAGCCGGCTCGGCAGCGGCCACGCGCTTGCACGTGCGCTTGTTGTGGCCCTTGACGCCGCACACGCTGCACGAGAGCTTCTCCTGCTTGGGGTCGCCGAACTGCTGGATCTGCTGGATCTTGCGCGGGCGGCCGCGCGTCTTGGGCGGCGGGATCGGCGACGTCACGCCGTCCGCGGGCACGTTATCGACGTCGATAGGTGTGACGCGCCCGCCGTAGAGCGTTTTGAGCGACGTCATCAGGAAGATACGCGGGATCACGTCCGCGCGCAGCATACCCGCGTACGAGACGGCGAGGAACACGTGCAGGCACGGGAACTTGGTCGCGTCGTAGTCGCCGCACGAGCACGTCTGTTTGGCAAAGTCGACCACTCGCTGTCTGCCCGAGCGCTTGTCCACAACCTCAAAGCCGCTCTCAGCCACGCGTAGCACGTCGTAGTGCGCGGCCGCACTCTCGTACTGCGACGCGAGCGCGTGGAACGCCGCCGGATACTCGGAGCTAACGTGCGCGTACTTTTCGTACCGCTGGAAGAGTGTGCTCGCGACCTTGGACACCCAGCCGACCAGGATCATAAGCGGCGCCTTGCCGCACAGCGTCTCCATCCACTGCATGGGGGACAAAGGCGGCGTGGAGATAGCTGCTCCGTTGTTGGAATTGCCACTGGCGATGCTTCCTTCGCCAGGAGAGGCGAGCGACGGGTCTAGCATAGATCCTCCAGACATCATCCCGACGACGCCAATCATCCCCAACGAGCTGTTGCCAGAGTTCGAAGCCGCAGCCACTCCGAGGACCGCGCTCTTCATGAACGAGTCGACTTTGTCTGTCTGCACGCAGTGCGGGAACACGTCGGCGACGGCGCGCGCGAGGTCCTCGCCGCGGTTGTGCACGAGCGTCGACACGGCGCGCTCGAGCTCCGGGAAGGCGCGGCGCAGCTGCTCGAGGAACCAGTGCCACTCACGCTCGCTCTCGGACGGCGCGAGCCCGATCGCCAGCGGGACGTGGTCGCCCATAGCGTCCTGCGCCGTGACGGTCAGCACGACGCCGCCAAACGCCGACGTGACGAGCAGGACGCTGAGCAGCAGCGTCGCACGGCAGTAGCGGAGCGCTCCGGGAGCGAGCGCGCCTGGCGAGAGGAACGCGCGCGCGAACGTCGTGGTGCCTGGTAAATGCTCAAACGCCGTCACGGACCCGGGGTTTGTTGCCGCGAAGGTCTGCAAGTACGCGTTGATCCGCTGGAATGACAAGCTATCTTCGTCCTTGCGCTGCTGGCGAAGCGCCGACAACGCGCGCCACGCGGCCATGTAGGACGCGGACACACCGAACTTGTCCTTCATGAGCTTAGCCATGTCCTTGGGCCGCACAGCGGCCTCGCCCTGCGCCAGCAGCGTGGCGGCGTCGATGCCCAGGTCTTCGAGCAGCTTGGCGTGCTCCGCCGCGTCCGTGTTGCGGGTGAGCAGCGCGTCCATAATGGGCCGCGCGGTCTCAAGCAACGCGGCAGCCGAAACCGAGTTCTCGCCCTGGCGCGCGGCCATCACGGGGCACCCGGGCGAGTGGTCCACCACCGCGCGCGTCACGTACACGCGGCCGTTGGCGTGGCGGTTGGCCGACACGACAAAGTCGCAAACCGGTGGCGCCTTCTTGGCCTCTCCACTGCCGCTTCCGTCGCTATTGTTGTTGTTGTTGTTGGCAGCCTTGCGCTCGCGCCACGTGGGGCAGCGCGCCTCGACGCGCTGCGGACTGCTGTGCTGCATGTAGTACGGCGCGTTCAGCTGCACCGACAGCACCTTGAGCGCGCGCCGCAGCTCGTCCATATCATTGTAGCTCTCTCGGAACGGGCCCAGCGCCGGCGACGACCCCGCGCTGATGGCCGCGGCCGCGTGGCGCCGCGCAACAGCCTGGTTCTCGGTGGTGGCGGCGGCAATCGAGTCCGTCTGCCGCTGCTCCTGGTCACTCACTGCCGTGGTTGCCGCGTCGTGGGCCGCAGCGACGGCCTCGTGGACCTGCAGCACGTCGCCGATGGCCGCGACGGCGTCTTCAGCGCCGGCGGGTGGCCCAGTGGTGCCCTTGACGCGCGCCATGGCTGCGGATCGATCGCAGGGCGTGTCTTCTCGAGGCGGTGCGCGCGCTTTTCGGGGGAAATAAACGCGAGTGAAGGGGGCGGTTTTCGCAATTTCTAGGGTGGGAAATGGTCAGAAAAAGAATATGTTCGGATGTAACTTATGTCGATAAAGTATATAGTAGAGAGCGGAATATTGCGCGTTTAAATTAATGTAGTTATGTTTTGAACCTTTTGATATGTTCAAAATAGTATTTGTTTAAATTTACACTAAGAACTTAAGTGAGAGTATAAGTGAAGGTAATAAACGGTTTGCGACCAGTTGTTTCTGCAATTTATTCTGCACTTGGCAAGTTTGAAAAAAAAATGCTTCAAAAGTATCATCATACTTGTCCATTGAAGAGCATTATCACAAAACCGCTCTTATAACCGATTCTCCTTCTCAAAACCCGGAAAGCCGCGTCTGCTGGGCAGCCATTTCCGCCATTTCGCATCGTCCGAAAGATCCGCCAGCTCCGTCGCCTCTTCCTGGGATCGCGGCGGCCATGGCGAGCGCGCAGGCCCCGTCGTCGATGCTGGAGATGCAGCACCAGATCCGCGCAAACGCGGCCAACCTTCAGGACTACTTCTCGGACCTGTACTCGTGGGAGAAGACCATCAGCCAGGAGGACGCGAGCCGCAGGAGGAGCAAGAAAAGCGGCGGCGCGAGCACGGCGCCACCGCCCAGGGCGCGGCAGTCCGCGGTGATTGGTAGTGGTGATGTCGGTAAGGAAGAGGAGGGCGAGAAGACCAAGCCGGCGGACGCGCACACGTACGACAAGGGGTACAAACGCTGGGAAAAATTCGACGTGGTGCGTCTACGTTGGATGTGAATTGGGCGCTGCTACACAAATGAACTAACATGGTGTGTGTGTGTGTGTGTGTGTGTGCAGGAGGCGGCGCTCCGAGAGGCTGACGGTGATGTTCAGGCTCAAAAAGAGGAAGCCCAAGAGGTAAATGTAATCGCTGCTTGAGCCCACTCGGATCGTCGCGTCTTACAGTGACTGCTGCGATCTGTTGTTGATTAGGAGGCACCGAGCAAGGTGCGAGTGGCCGCTGCCACTCGCAAGACTTCAGCGCAGTCGACGAAGCCGTTGCAGGCAAGGCCGAGTGAGACCAAATCGCGCGCTGAGATCGAGAAAGAGGAGGGCAACGAGCACTACAAGCGCGGGGACTACGTCGCGGCCATAAAGAGCTACACGCGTTGTCTGGGGTACAACGCGCAGAACGCGGTCGTGCTATCGAACCGCGCGATGGCATTCATCAAGAACCGCGAGTTCGGCAAGGCGGAGGACGACTGCACGCTGGCGCTCAAGGTGGATCCGTCGCACGTCAAGTCCTACTTGCGCCGCGGGACGGCGCGCAACGCGCTCGGCAAGCACCGGCTCGCGCTGCTCGACTTTGAAAGGAGCGCAGAGTTGGACCCGAAGAACCGTCAGATCCAGACCCAGCTCGCGTCCACGCGCGATCTCATGCGCACAGCGATTAAGCGCGCGCCAAAGCGCACTGAGTTCAAGATTCAGGTTATCGATGCCCCGGCGCCAGTCTCCAAAGACAAGTCAGTCAAGCTGGAGATTGTCGAGGATGACGAGAACGAGGATAAGGAGAACACGCCTGCTCAGCGAGAAATTGTTAGCACGAAGGCCCCGAAGAATGAGGAGACAAAACAGCCCCAGGAAGCCTCCAAGACGGTCGAGGCACCTTCAACTGGCCAGGCAAGCCAGCGCCTGGTGAGATCTAGTACTACTGCTAGTATACAGCTCCCTTCGCTGCCGAAGAAGGCGCCAGCGACATCGTACGAGTTCACGCGCGTCTGGAAGACGTTTGCGCCGAAGGGCGACGCGGATCGCAAGTCGCAGCTGCTCGAGTTGCGCGCGCGCTACCTTCGCCTCGTACAGCCAACGTCATTGCGCGCCATCTTCAAGAACTCGATCGAGTCGGACCTGTTGTGCGAGATCTTTGCCGTCTTTCGCCAGGCGGTGCTGGCGGGCGATTCGCCCTCGCGCACCGACGCGGAGTTTGCGCTGCGGTTCGCGCAGGAACTGACGCGTGTTCCCCGGTTCTCCATGACGGTCATGTTCTTGTCGGACAAGGAGAAGCAGGACATGCAGTGGGTGGTCGATGCGCTACGGTCAGTGTCTGCGAAAACTGACGACGACGCGCAGACCATTGCTGCGATCGCACAGCTCAAGCAGGCATACGAACTGTCATGAGCAGAGAATCTCAACACGAAATGCATGTCTTGGTCCCTCTACGACCTTTTTTCTGAGCGAGTGAGACGCATATGCCGTTCTCTCTACTTGTTGCAGCTCTTGGTCGCTATCCGACAGGTGATGGCGTCAGCCAGCGACGAGTTGGTCAGCTCCTGGTCCTGAATCTTGTAGTACTTCTTGATGAGCTTGACGTCCGCCGGCGTCAGGTGCTGGCCGAGCTCGTCGACCGACGTGGTCGTGCCTTCCACGAGCGCCAGGGTCTTCTCGAGCGTGGCGTCGTCCGCGTCAAAGACGCACACGACCAGCGACGTGCAGTCGTCGCCGACGCCGAAGCGGCGGAACGACTCGGACACGTTGCGCGAGCCCGACAAGTTGAACACCAACTCCGCGTGCAGGCTCTTGGTCGTCAACCGCGACGACTGGTCGCACAGCAGCGCCCGCGCCGCCGCCGCGTGCACCTGGAAGCGGTCCACCACCTACTCCGGTCGTCATGCCGATGCATAGCTCACAACGTCAGCGGTTCCGCCAGGTAATGTCATCCAAGACCACAAAGAGGTGGATGTGCTTACAAGCTGCGCATTGATGAGCGCGGCGTCGATTTGCTTGTCCAGCGTCGCCTGGCGCAGCGCCGCGCTGTTCTTCACGTCGCGGAAGTACGCGATGTGGAGCGTCCTGCTCTCAGCCGCACAACACGCCCCATTCAGCCCCATCGACCACGAGAAGCCCACAGGCGCCGTATCAGTGTACAGGTAATGTGGAAATGGATGCGCGGCCGCTCACCTGTTGCCGAAGAGCGCGTACACGTGCTTCTCCACCAGCATGGTCATGATCGCGCTGCTGCCGTTCTGATTGAGCTTTTTCCTTGCCACCAAAGCGTTTGCCGCGGGTCAGAACCCGACCCGGGTTAACGAGTATGGGTGGGTTTACATTACCACTGGCCCACCCACCCGTTTAGCGACCCTCGCCCCTCATCAGCGATTGCTCAGGAACTTCAAATACAAACGTCAGCCAGGGAAAATTACAATCCGTGATGACGGTGGGAGCCTTGAGATGTGCACACATGCATTGTACGTCAAAGTGTTCTGAACAAGCGGCGACCAAGCAAAGAGCGATCTTGACGAGCTCTAGGCCGTCGCGTGGCGTCTTGCACCGGGTGCACCGGTTGCCTGGCGATACGTATTCAAGTTGGGAACGGTTGTGTGCTCCTTGCTCTTGTCCTGACGTTACGGAGCCTTCGCAGGAGCGTCTCTGTCGGATCTGAAGAGCTGGGACGGGGCTTTACGCCCAGCCGAGCTTGTTCTCGTGCTCTTCTCATCGAGAATGTCTTGCTGGGCTGCAGCGCATTATTGTCGGCCGGGCGTTTTGCCATTCGTCGCTTGTGCGCTTGTCCTACGCAGTTGGGTCCCCAGTTCGGTGGCGGTAGACCCCTCCGTGGCGCCAGCGTCATCGGCGCGGCCAATGCGTAATCGAACTTAGCGCGACTCTATATGCGTACTTATCAAATCTCACTCGCCCATTATTGGCCAACCATGCCGCACCAAGCAAGGGCTAGGGGTGAACTTACCGGCCCACGCGTCGAATCTTTGTGCGGATTGGCTGAAATAGAGCCTCATGGGAGCTGTTTATTGCCCCCGTGTCTCGGGAGCTCCCCCAATGCAATCCCCACCTGCCGGCCGCTCCCCCTGAGCGCTGGACCATTTCCAGTTTGGCCGCGTCGACCACACCCGACCTCTCCTCCGCCCCCTCGTCTCCCTCTCTTCCCTCACCATGAGCGACCACGTGGACAAGAAGCCGCGCATTGGCGAGGAGCTGTGCATCAACACGATCCGCATGCTGTCGGCGGACCAGCCGAGCGCCGGCAAGTCGGGCCACCCGGGCGCGCCCATGGGCTGTGCGCCCATGGCGCATGTGCTCTTCGGCAAGACGATGAAGTTCAACCCGAAGAACCCCAAGTGGAGCAACCGCGACCGCTTCGTGCTGTCCAACGGCCATGCCTGCGCGCTGCAGTACAGCATGCTGCACCTCACGGGCTACGACCTGGCGATTGAGGACCTCAAGCAGTTCCGCCAGTGGGGCTCCAAGGCACCCGGCCACCCGGAGAACTTCTGCACGCCCGGTATCGAGGTGTCGACGGGCCCGCTCGGCCAGGGTATCTCGAACGCCGTGGGTCTCGCCATCGCCGAGAAGCACCTCGCCGCCGAGTTCAACAAGGACGGCTTCGAGATCGTCGACCACTACACGTACGTGATCTGCGGCGACGGCTGCCTGCAGGAGGGCGTGTCGTCAGAGGCCTCGTCGCTGGCCGGCCATCTGGGCCTCGGCAAGCTCATCGTGCTGTACGATGACAACAAGATCACGATCGACGGCCACACGGATCTGTCGTTCACGGAGGACGTGCAGAAGCGCTACGAGGCGTACAACTGGCACGTGTCGGTCGTCGAGGACGGCAACTACGGCCACGAGGCCATCCTGGCGGCTGTCGAGGAGGCCAAAAAGGTCACGGACAAGCCCTCGCTCATCAAGATCCGCACGACCATCGGTCTCGGCTCCAAGAAGGAGAACACGCACTCGGTGCACGGCTCGCCGCTGTCGGCCGACGACCTCGCGGAGGCCAAGACCAAGTTCGGCCTCAAGGGCGACGAGACCTTCTACGTGCCCGAGCAGGTGAAGAAGTACTACGACAAGACCGTGTCGGGTGCCGAGCTCGAGGCCAAGTGGAACTCGCTCTTCGAGGCGTACGCCAAGGAGTACCCGGAGCTTGCCAGCGAGTACACCCGCCGCTTCGAGGGCCGCCTGCCGGCTGACTGGAAGAAGGACCTGCCGGTGTACACGCCCGCGGACAAGGCCCTGGCGACGCGCCAGTTCTCGGAGATCGCGCTGAACGCCGTGGCGTCGGCGCTGCCGGAGGTGGTCGGTGGCTCGGCCGACCTGACGCCCTCGAACCTGACGAAGCTCACCATGTCGGGCGATTTCCAGAAGGACACGCCTGTCGGCCGCTACATCCGCTACGGTGTGCGTGAGCACGGTATGGCTGCCATTTCGAACGGTCTGTTCGCTCATGGCGGTCTGCGTCCGTTCTGCGCGACGTTCTACAACTTCATCGGCTACGCTCTTGGTGCCGTGCGTGTGAGCGCTCTGTCGCGATTCGGCGTGATCTACATCGCCACACACGACTCCATCTTCCTCGGCGAGGACGGCCCGACGCACCAGCCGATCGAGATGAACGCGTCGCTGCGCGCCATGCCCAACATGTACGTGTACCGCCCGGCTGACGGTAACGAGACGGTCGGCTCGTACATCTGCGCGGTCGAGAAGCGGACGACGACGTCGGTGCTTGCGCTCACGCGCCAGGGCCTGCCGAACTTGGTCGGCTCAACCCGCGAGGCCGTCGCCAAGGGCGCGTACGTGCTGCAGCACTTCAACAAGGGCACGCGCGTGGACGAGCTCGAGGGCGAGCCGAACGTGGTCATTGCGGCCTCGGGCTCGGAGGTGGCGCTCGCTGTGGAGGCCGCCGCCCTGCTGACGGGGTACAAGGTGCGCATCGTGTCGGTGCCGTGCCGCGACCTGTTCGACGAGCAGTCGGTCGAGTACAAGAAGGAGGTGCTGGGCGAGGGCATCCCAGTGATCAGCGTGGAGGCCGCGGCCACGTTCGGCTGGAGCGACTACTCGCACTCGCAGTTCGGCCTGGACCGCTTCGGCGCGTCGGCCACGATCGCGCAGCTGAAGGACCAGTTCGGCTTCAACGCGCAGACGCTCGCGGACGAGACGCGCAAGCTCGTCAAGTTCTACGACGGCCGCAGCGCTCCCAGTCTCTTCGACTACCCGGCGCGCCGCACGCTCAAGGCCGCCCACCACTAAGTGCCTCCCGCTCTATCTCCTGCCAGCAGAGGTGGTGGCATCAAAGGATCAAGGACGCTCGACGCGTCGACGTAATGCCACGCATGCTATGTAGCTTTTGATGCGCTTGTCGGTTTGTTGAAGCCTTGGTGGTGTGCACCACACCAGAATTTATCTACAAATCTTCTTAACTCAGTACTGTTCGATTTTTGAAATTGCAGTCACCTTCGTGCAACCTCCTGGAAGGCTGCCCTTCTGCGCTTTCCCCAAACAGACAAGAAAGTCCGCCGTGGGCAACAAGCAGGAGGAAGCGCGCGCTGGTGGGTAAATGGACTCGCGCGCGGCCGCTGCCAACGTGGACGCCGCCGCTGGGGGCGGCAGCAGCGACGCATCACTGTATGCATCGCCTCTGGCGGGTGTCCGTCCGTCGGACTCGCCCGTCGCCGCGTCCGTTGGGCGCAAACTACGGCGTCATAGCGACAGCGACAGCGACAGCAGTAGTAACAGCGACAACAACCGCTCGGTGCGCCGCCACCGCTCGCCGCGGCAACTGATGAAGCGCGTGTCGATGGATGCGGATCGCCGCACGCTGAAGAAGTCGATCGAGAAGAAGTTCCGACTGCGCTACGACTTGCTGCAGCAGGCGTACGAGCAGCGGCTGCGCGCGCTGGCGGCGCTGGTTGACGGAGCCGTGAACCAGATCCAGCAGGACGCGGCCATGCAGTGCCTGCAGGAGAACCCGCTGACACTCGAGTTCGCGAGCGCGCGGCTGGGCGAGATCATTCAGGAAAGCTTCTTTGGCGAGCGCGAGAAATACGTCAAGGCCATGAGCGACCAGATCGCGTGGCAGGCCAGCGACCTGCGCGAGCTGCAGCAGAAGCTGCGCATCGTGCAGCGGCGAGAGGGCGAAGCGCAGCAGCAGTGGAAATTGGCTCAGCGCGACCTCGCGGCGGTGCACCGCCAGTTGGAACTGCGCGTGCAGGAACTACAGGACCAGAAGAAACAGGCGGAAAGTCAAGAACAGAAGCTGGCGGACGTGCTCGCGGCGCGGGATGCACTGCGAGTGGACGTGGAGAAGCTCAAGCACGCAGTGCAAACTCTTTCAGGTGTGCAGAACGAGTATGACGAATACAAAGCGCGTGTGAAGGCGGATCAAGGGAAGGCAGCGGCGGAGCGCGATGCTCTGATGCGGACGATGAAGGAGCTCGAGGATGCGAAAAATGTGAGTTCCTCGCTCGCGGTGCAGGCAATCTGATGGCGCGGTCGTATTTATTGTTAACGTATTGTTCTTCTATTTACTACTTCTTCTCATCACAGAAACTCGAGCTCGAGAGACAGGCGAGCGAGCAGGAAGCCGCCCACTTGAGACAGCTGCTGCGTATCGCTGACAATAAGACGCACGAGTTATCCGAGTCACTCCAAGACCTGCAGCACCAAGCGTACCCGGCTAAACTGGCGCGAGCGGATGCCGAGCTGGAGCACTTCAAGGAGCTTGTTGGGTCGCTTGAGAAGGAGAACGAGTCGCTGCGCCAACGTTACGAAGAATTTGGCGCCCAAGTGGACCAATACATGCAAGAACAAGCTCAAGAGAGAGTTGCTGTTGTTGCCAAGAATGATGACCAGCTAAAGCGATTGGAAGCCCAAATGGACGACGTCAAGCGGCAAGCGCAGGAGGCAGTAAGGGCGAAACAACAAGAACTTCTGAAGACGACTGACCAGCTCAAGGTGCGGCATGAAGCGCTCGGACGGCTAGAGCAAAAGAACTCGGTGCTGCAAGAGCGGATCAGCGCCCTGGAGGCCCAAGTTGCCGAGGAGAAGGTGCGCGGCACTCAACATGCAGTCAAACTGGAGAATGAGATCACCCAAGGACGTCTGGCACTTGAGCGAGAGCAGGAAAAGCTCCAGCTCGCCAAGAAAGCTCTTGCCGACATGAAGGAGAAGTATGAAGGCAAGATCAAGTCACTTCAAGAAGTGTTGGCTCTCCAGAATCAACAGAGTGTCAAGGAAAAGGAGCTCGAGGCGCGCACACGATGGCAGAACGAATTTGCCTCCAAGCAGGAGGCGCGCATCGAGGCGCTCAAAGCCAAGTACGACGCCGCGCTCGAGAATCAACAGAACGAGCTGCTTCGAGCACGACAGGCTGCAGTTGACAGTGCGTCGACTGCTGCGGCGAAGCTTGAAAGCGCACGGACTTCACTCAAGCAGGAGGAGGACCAGGAAAGGTTGCGCCGTGCCGAAGCGCTAACGCGAGAGCAGAAGCGGAAAGAGGACGAAGAAGCCGATCGAACACGACTAGCTGCGCACAAGAAAGCTGAGCGGGAGCTTGACGAGCGAGAGAAACGGTTGCTTGAGCGCGAACGGGTGATGCTGGAGCGAGAAACAGCTGCCGAGCGACGAAAGCAAGCACTGGACATTCAGCAGAAACAACTGAAGGAAGCCACTGTGACTGCTGCTCGTGCTGCTGCTGCAGCTCCGTCATCGGCCGCTCCAAACGTTGTTGTCCTGAATGTGAACGCAGGAGACGATGATGGCGACTCATCTGCCAGTATAAACACGGTTTCCCATCAGAACAGTGGGAAAATGGTCAAAGTTATCAACAAGGTCCCAAGCGGAGAAGGAGCGAACCGTGTCGGACCACTGCCGGGCAGCGATTCGTCAATTGTATCGCGTGGTCAACACGAAGCTGAATTGGCGGCGCGCGAGGCCCAAGCCGCGCTACAAGCTGAAGAGCGGGTGAAGAAGCTCATGCGGGAGTTCGAAGAGCGAAAAGAGAACGAGTTCCGCGCCGCAATGGTGAACATTCGCAAGGGCATTCAAAAGCTGGAGTCGGGGCTCGATGAGGCGAAGACGCAAAAGAAGAATTTGGAAGAGCAGCTACTAAACGAGCGTCAGGCTTTCGTCATCCTTAAGCAGGAGAACGAAGAGCTGCGCGACTCGAGAGGGCCGATTGTGCAGCGCCTTGAAGAGGCCAACGAGAACATCGGCCGTCTTCGCGTTGTCGTGAAGGAGTCACGCGAGAAGTATTTGCGACTGGAGGAGCAGTTCAAGAACGCGCAGCGCAACAATGAGCAAGCCGCTCTAACCGTGAAGGAGACGCAGCGCTCCATGAGTGAACTACAGAAACGCGTTGAGGAGCTCGAGCAGACTAAAGCAAGCACTGAAGCATCGTTAAACGCGAGCGAGTCGGGGCGAAAAGAGCTTCAGGATCACGTCCTGTCGCTGGAGAGGAAGCTACGCGAGGAGCGAGAGCATTTCAACTTGGAGCAGCTCGCGCTGGGTGAACGTAGCAGCAAGGAGCTCCAGACCACGTCGATCCAGTATGATTCAGCGTTGCAGCAGCTTCAGGAGCAAGTGCAACGCTTCCAGGCGGACAATCGCGAGAGCCAAGAGCGTGGAATGGCGTTGGAGCTCGAGTTGCGCGAGTTGAAAGAAGAGAACGAGCATCAGAAGGCCGCAATGGATCGCGCGAAGGCTGATCTTGCTCAGCAGCGCAAGGAATTTGCAGATCTGGCGCGGATGCACAAGAACCTGAAGGATTCGATGCACTCGACCGTCGAAGACGAACGGTCAAGGCGGATTGCTGCGGAGACGCAGTCGCTGGAGCTCGTCAAAGAGGTGACGCGTGTCAAACGTCAAAAAGAAGCCGACTTGCGTGGCTGTCGCAATCAACTGCATCAGGTTTTACGGGATTGGGCTGACATGAAGCAAAGTGTTCGCTCCGACCTGCAGCTAGCATGGAACCAGGTAACTCAAGACGTGTCGGCAAAAGGCTTGGCGTGGCAGAAGCAAGTGGACAGCCTCATGTCCGATCGCGACAGCAAGTGGCGGCAGCGGATAAAGCAGGACAAGCAAGAATGGAAGCGCCGGCTGGCGCAGAAAGACAGCGAAATGGACGCGATGTTGTCGAGTCGACGCGTGACGGACCAGTCCAAGTACGATCAGCTCACGCACCGCTTGGAACAAAAGTCGAAAGAAGTTGATGACTTAGAAGCGCGGCTGGGCGTGCAGGTGGACCTGAACACGTCGTTGCAGCAGACGATTGAGAAGATGGAGCGCGACGCAGAATACTACCGTCAGGAGTCGTCTGCTCTTCAGCAAGCTGTGTCTACTGCGCAGGAGAAGGCCAACCAGCATCAGCAAGGGAGGGATGCGGCTCTCGCTGCTCTCGAGAAGTGGAAGAAGATCGCCGACAAGCTTCGCGCGTTTGTCGTGTCGATTGGACAAGAGAGGCAAGCAAGTGGGGATAACGTTACATCGATCTCCGCAGTCGATTCCTCCCCTCCCCTCCCACTCGGCGATGCCGATTGGTCTGAAAACTTCGATCTCCGCGAGCTGTCCAGGCAGCTTGGTCGTATTGGCGCACTGGTTCGCGAAAACGGCGAGAAAATCGCTGCGACAGCAAAGCAAGAGTCATCACAACCGCTGGCGTCGGAGCTTGAGGCCGCCAAGAAGTGTCTGGAGCAGTACTGGCGTCCGTCATTGATTGGTGACAGCGACGCTCTGGATTCGGATACGTCCATGGCCAGTGAAGACGTGCTCTTCTATTACCAGCATTTGCCTTGGTTTGTTGCTGTTGACCGTGCCATTGTAAGAATGAAGAAGACCCACGAGGAGCAACTCGCATCTCTGCGAGGCGACATCGCCAGTATCCGTGCAGAGAAACAGGCAGTTCTGGATTCGGGCGTGCAGCTTCAGGAGAGCATCAACGTGCTGCAGTTCGAAAAGGAAACGCTGCTGCAAGAGATGGAAATGCTGTCCAAAACGATGCAGAAGCGGAAAGATCAAGAGCTGCTGGAGCAACGGGCAGACTTCGAGCGGCGCATTGACCAGCTCAAGCTGCGCGCCGAGCGCGACCACATGAAGAGTGAGCAGGACCTCGAAGTAAGCGTGCGCTTTTGGATTCTGCGACGTGATACTGCAATCGACGACTGATTTTGCCGCGCTTTGCACCGCTGTAGTCTCAGGTGGAGCAGCTTCGTACCTTGCTCGACACCGAGCGACGGGCCTCGAGCAACGCCAAGAACGACGCGATCAATTATGTGCGTCATCCTTCGCTAGTTGTTGTTGTCTCTGTCGGTTGTGCTGATTGTGCACTTCTTGTCCGATTGCAGAGGATGGAGCTGGAGCGCGTCCAAGAAGAGTTCCGCGACACACAGCAGCGCCTGGAGAAGCAGCTGGACGAGCTTCGTGATACGGTAAGCGGTGGTCAACCAGCATCGTTGGATTTGTTGGTCCTCGCCTCTTCAAAACTTAATCCCTGCTGTGGTTCATGAATGCCACCAAATAGTGCAATCGGTGGAAGCGAAAAGCGAAAATCGCGATGAAGGCGACCGGATCGGGTGCCGTACCGACAGCTGCTGCCAATTTGCTGCTCTCATCGACGTCATTTAGTACCGAGGAGGACTCAGATGCGTCGTACCGCACGCTGCTGCTCACCCCTCGTCGTCGCCGGCCATCGAGCGCCATGGCTGACCTATCGAGTCTGATGGAGCAGTCGTTGTCAAGCATCAGGCAAGAAGCGGTGGCAGCGACTCCTCCTCGTCCATCGACCGCATCTTCTCATCGGTGATGACAAAGTATCTGCGTGCGCCGGTGTGATTGTGAATGCTTCGTTCGCTGTTCCTTTGAGGTGTGTTGGTCAAATCACAAGCTCATCCTGATGCAGGAAGGTGAAACCAAAGTATACCGACGCTGCCACAAGCAGCAATTCAACCGCACTGGGTGGTCATTCGCCTCAAGCCCATTTCCATCGACTCATCAAGTCCTCTCTCACTGTGCAGCAGCGCGCGCACTTCATGGCGGACGTCTTAGCGTCGACCTCGCGCTGACTGTTGCCCGTCATGTCGAAGTTGTGCACCTCGACGTGGCCCGAGATATCGTCAATGCTCTCGGGGTACACATCATGTGCCGGCGCCGTCTTGACACTCGCGGTGCTCAAGGAGAGTCGCATCGTGCGACCCGCGAGCTCTTATTGACCCACACATTGCTGTAAGCTGAAGAAGGCTGGATGGTTCTATGTCGATATAATACAGTAGGTGTCTTAACCAAGTCGCGGCGAGTTGAGCCTCCACGTCTCGTTGCAGCACGCAGATGTCAAACCCGACGCGACTCAGTTGAAGCACCTACTCGGTGCGAAGTGCTTCGCTTACGCTTGGAATACTGAAAAGGGATCGTCAAAAAGCTGCGTCAACGCCGGCTCAGCACGCGATATCGAGGTCGCGAGCTAGTTGGACGCGCCGGGTGGGTGCTGCGCACGGAACCTCTTGCTTGCCTGCGATCGGTAGTGCCATTCCGCGTGAGCAGCGTTCTGATGACTGGAGGTAATATGCTCTCCGCAGCCTGGCATTTGACAATAGAAGTTGACCTCTTCGTCCTCCGACGACCCAGGATCCTGGTTCAGGACCATCTCGATCACCGGTGCGTCCATGTAGAAACCCGGGAGGACATCTTCGCCGTCGAGGTCCCTCCACGCAGTGTTGGCGTCGCGCTCTACTAGTCCTTGGGCGTTGCGCCGGTACACGTACATGATGCGGTGGTCCGGGTGAGGGTCGATCAACCACTCCAAGCGGATGCAGTAGGGAAAGTAGTCGACCGCATCTTGTGGTCGAGCGCCGCGAAGTCCGACTCACCACCAGCCAGCGTGGCGACCTCCACCACAAAGGTCGAGGTGAACGGGTCGCCGCAGTACGTCCAAACCTGCGCTGGGTCCAGCGACCGGTCGATTTCTCTCGGCACGTACGCGGCGGCGGGCATGCGGACGATCGAGCCGAGCTTGTGCGCGTGCGCGTTGAGCTGGGTGATGTCCACGCCTGGGTAGTCCTCGACGCGGCACAGCCTCGGCTTCTCCTCCTGGCCCCACGCGAGCCGCGCTCGCTCGCTCTGCGGGTCGCTCCTCTTAGGTGGTGGCACTTCTTTCCTTGCGTTTCTTGTCCTTTCCTGTTGGCGAGTGGCCATGAAGTGAAGTGTGTCCCCAGTGTGTTGAAGGTTACTATGTCGATTTACTGAAGCACTCTCCCAGATGAATAGTATTTTCAAAAAGATGACGAGGACGTTGAAGCTTTATGTTGTCAAGAAGCGTGTGAAGCACGACGCACCGATCCTGGAGATGTCACCCCGCAGCGACGCGCGCTGCTTTGCTCTTCGTAGACCTTCTCACTCCTCGCCATCACACTGTTGACGGGAAGGAACCAAGGCGGGAGCTGGTGGTGTCTTCACTGGCCACGGAAGTGTCCGAGATCAAGGTGATACACCGCTGTCAGTCACGATTGACTGCACAGACATCAAATGCGTTGCAGTTCGAACAGGAACGCTGCTGCGAGAGATGGAGATCTTATCCAAGGTGATGCACAAACAAAGTGATGATCAGAGGCTGCTGAAGCAGCGGAGAGTTGCCGAGCGCTGCACTAGACAGCTCAAGGAGCACGGCTGTATCCAGGTGCAGGGGTGAAACTAAAGTATATTGACGCTCCTACAAGCATCAATCCAACTGCACCGGCGGTGAGTAAGTGGCCGATCCTTCGCCTCAAGCTCACTTCCGCTTCGACTCGCCGCGTCCTCTCTCACTGCTGCAGCAGCTCGCTCTTCCAGGTGGCGAGTAGCGCGCGCAGCTCGGGCTCCCACTTCACGACGGACTTCTTGGCGTCGACCTCGTGCTGGCTGCTGCCCTCGGTGCTCACGCGGATCTCGTAGTCCTCGCCCGTCATGTCGTCGAAGTCGTGCACCTCGACGTACCCCGAGACGTCGTCGATGCCCTCGGGGTCCTCCTCTGTGCGCTTGGACGTCCACTCGAACTTGAGCGAGATGTCGTAGCCGCACCGCTTCTTGCCGCGGCTGAACACGATCTGCAGGTGGCGGAGAACGGTCAGCGGTCTGCATGAGGGCAGAAACTACCAGAGAGCGAGAGAGTAAGCGACCGAGAGTGATGCACAAACGCACCTTGGCGTCGCCGTCGCAGCGCACGATCGAGTTGGCCTTGATCGCAAGCTTGTGCGCGCCGTCCTCGAAAGCGAACGACTCGAGGATGAGCTGCTTGAGCCGCTCGCGCGCCCACTCGGACTTGTCGCGCTCCTCCCTGCCATGCCATACAACCATAAGTAAGTTCTTTCTCTCTCTTTCTGTCGCTCTGGGCGCATAACCACAGGACGCACCACGTGCCGGCGGCGTTCCAGACCGAGTTGCCCTGCGCCGTCGCCGTCGCCTCGACGCTGGCGGTGCTCTCGATGCGCACCGGCGTGAAGTCCTGTTTGGTCTTGGGGATGGTCTTCATCCAGCCGTGGTAGCCGTCGTGCAGCTTCTTGGGCTCGTCCTCATGGTCGCTCATGGCGGCGGCAGGTGCGTCGATGTCTGTGCGCTTGATCGTGACTAGTGCTCTTGAGATTGGCGGATGAAGGTGCGTCAACAGCGCTGCCATCGTCATACTGTCGTATTTCATCCAATGGATGACGTGCATTATGACTTTGAACCAATCAGAACGATGGAGGCGCCTTTCGAGAAGGTTCGGCCGGCATCCTCGCAACAATTATTGAGCCCACTATTTTAACTAAAACAATACGTTTTGCAGGGAAACAATAAGTGCTGCACGATGCAACCCGTGAAAGTTGCATGGGTTCAACCAGCCATGGACATTGTCCTTAACCATGTGCCATTCGTTGTTGGTAGCGCATGAACAGAGGAAAAAGACAAATGGCCGAAAAACGCGCAGTGATCAAAAACCTTCCAAAAGAAACTTCCTCAACAACTCGAGCTCACTGCAAGCCATTTATGTAACGAAGCTGACAGCACCGCTTGACGCACCGGCGCCGCCCACGCCGCTCGCCAACGGCAACGAGCCGCCAGCGACACCATTGCCACTGCCGCCACCAATGATTGTCACGTCGTCTCCACCACTCGACGTGCTTGCACAGCCGACGACGTGCACGAGTCACACCCAATCTATTCATTAGCGAACACTGAACAAGCTATCGGAAGTTTACTCGCGGCGCGGACGCCTCACGTTGCACTCGTCCGTGACCGGGGTGGCGTTTGTGGTAGCAGGCGCGTCGTATTCGAGCTGTACAGCAGCAGCCTTTTACGCTTACGGCTATCCCAGAAATACATGAACTTCCTTCCTCCTCCTCGCCAACACTGTCGCCAATCTGCTCACTGGCAGCTCGACAACTACGCTTCCAAGCTAACGTCAGACACAGCACCTGTGAACAACAAGCAAACGAACAAGTTGTTCACAACTAACCTTGTTCGAGTCCCCCAGCCAGTGGCGAACTGCAAGGCGAGCGACGTACAGTAATCATGATTTCGCAAAGGTTGCAGCGATTTGCTCGGAATCTGCGGCTCTTCTCTCGCACTGTCAGACGAGGAAAATACTTGTCAAATTGACAAGTATTCCGACATGGCTAATGCTGGCGGCGAAAGAGGAAGGAGGGGGACGCTCGGCGCTCTCGCCGCTGGGAGGGTGCCACTCCTTCTTTTTCCCGCTCGGCGCACCGCCTCAGCGGCCTTCGCTCTCTCTGGGGCCTGCAACGAGCTGCTTCCGCTTTGCTGTAGATCGCTTCGTGAGCCGAAATGAAGGCGAACAGCTCGCAAGATGACCCCAACCCGCTGCTGCGCTACGGCTCGGAGAGTGCGGCGACGAGTGCGCGGCGCCCGCGTGACAAGGCGCTGGCATTCCTCGTGCTGAGCGGCGTCGTGGTTCTGGCGCTGCTGTCTGTCTGCGCGTCAATGCACAGCACCATCTCACGGCTTGAGGGCCAGTTGGTGCAGCAGGCGCCGGGAGACAGCGCCATCGCCACGGCCAAGGTGCGCACCGAAGACAGCGGCGTGGAGACGCTCCGCCTTCCGACTACCGAGGTGCTGAGCGCGGCCAAGTTCGATCGGCTGCCCACGGCGCTGCTGCCGTCCAAGTTCACGGTCGACTACGTGACGCCCCGGCAGGGCCAGGCGTACCGCAGCACGTGCTGGGACTTCGCGAGCATTGGCTTTCTGGAGCAATCGTGCCGCGAGTACGGCGTGAGCAATGGCTGACTCGCGCCTGACGAGTGCGTTGCGTTCTCGGAGCAGGTACGTGACCTATCGTCCTTCCTCCTGGAGTAGGGTATAGCCCGTGCTTACAGATTGTTGTTGGTGTCCGCCAGGCGTACGGCGTGGAAGTGATGAAGCTGTGCACGGGGCTGCCCGACTCGCTGCAGCAAGTGGACTGCCGTGTGGCGGGCGATGAGGTGAGTCCGTGTGTTCCAATGAACAGTCGTGAGCAATACTAACGATGCAACGGCGACCTGGTTGTTTGTACGAGTGTAGATGTGGAACAACTCGACCGACGGCAGCGAGGTGCCCGAGCTCTACTACCTGAAGCAAGGGCTGCAGGAGTCCATCTTCCCGCAGGCTGTGTGCAAGTACTACCACAAAGGTGGCCACGACGCCAAGTGCCCTGGATTGGAAGCCGCCCGCGCCGCCGATAATCCTCTCAAGTTCGCCGTCTCGGTACGTCTACCTGCCGATGACTGAGTACATGAACACCAGTTCTAACTTACGGACTTGTACGGTGAACACAGTCCATGACGACCAAGTACGACGACATGTCGGTGCGCGAGCACTTGTTCCGCAAGAACCAGGCCATGCCGCTGTCGAAGCCCGTGGTCACGGTGACCCACTACTATCCGTGCATCGGGTCGTTCGCGAGCGACCTGCACTGCCAGCTCGAGCCGTGCATGACCTGCCCGCCGGACATGGTGACCACGACGTGCTGCGTCCCGTTGCCTGGCGGGTCCAATTTCAACATGGAAGGTGAGTTTTTCAGCCACCGCGGGATGTCCATCGTGGGCGGCCACGGCATGGTACAAACAGCTCGTTACGGTGTTGACGAGGCTCTCCTGAGAGACTCACTGTGTTGACCCTATTGATGCAGCTGCTGGTCGGGTACAACGACGCCTTCGTGACGCGCGACGGATTCACCAGCGGATTGATCGTCAAGAACTTGAACGCCGACGGCCCGTCCCAGGGCAGCCACTCGCTCATGTACTGGATGCAGGAGGTGTCGGACTGGGAGGAGCGCTCCATGTGCCCCAACAGCTACAAGTAAGTCCCATGGTTCATCTACGCGTCTGAACTGCATGCATGTCGCACTGACCGTGTTGCTTTGCTTTTCGGCAGCCCGTTCAGCTGGTACCAGTGCGGCAAAGTGTACGGCGCCCGCTCCCCTGAAGAGGCCGTGCAGGACTACCTGACGGACGAGATGGTCATGTTCGCGCGCACCAACGTGCAGCCGCTGCACCTCAAGTGCCGCAACCCTCTCAAGTGCCGCACGGACGGCGACTTCGAGTATTTCGTGCACAACACGACCGACTGGGGCGACCGATGACCGTCACGTGCGTGTGGGAGTACTCGCCGTCGCAGCCGAACGCGCCGCGCTCGCTGTGCCTCGAGCCAATGCTCGAGTTGGACGTCGTGCGCACGCTGCAGCCCGTCGAGGACGAGGCCCTCGAGAACGCCACGGACCGCTGCGGCTTCCTCTTCATCCCGTATGAAGCGCTGCGGCGCTGAATCGCGCAGTTCCAGGGCTTCTTCGTCAACAGCTTCAACGTGTCGTGGCACCCGCAGTCGTACGCGGCCAACCGCGACAAGTATCTGGGCCTGGACTACTCGCTGCTGGACAAGTCGACCCACCGCCAGAACCACAGCGACTTCCTCGGCCCATTCCCGAACGCCAAGGTCGTGCCGAGCTTCCCACGAGCGTAAGGCCCAGGCGGACACGGCGTGCTGAGCGATCGCCAAGAATCACTTACGATTTGAAATGGAGAAATTTACACGCACATGGACGGACTGACCTTGAAGCAGCGGCGCGATCCCATCGCTTGGGCAAACACGCAGCGGATGCGCATTCGCAGCGCGTGACCGATCCTTGTGCCTGCATCTCTTGTCGAGTGCTCACCTTGCCAACTTCCTCTCGCATCTGCAACGTCTTTATTCGTGTAGTATGCGCGCATTTTAGCGTCCGCGCAAACGATCCGACCCCGACGTTGAGCATCCCGATACGAAGAATCCGTGCGTCTACCGCGCAGTAGCATTTTCGTCAGCGTCTCAGTCACGTTGGCGCCGGCGGCGGCTGCTCTCTGCTGGCCACCGCATTGCGTCGTTGTTCCTCTCGCGGATAGACCCGGCACCTCGTATCTCGCTTGGCATTTGTCCAAGCGACAGTAGTCACTCGTCGAATTCAGCAACGCCACCGCCGCCGCGTGCTCTGCAAGCCTGTGTCGACAGACGTATAGGGCGCGAGCCTGTGGGTGCCAACTAGTCCACTAGGTGATGCACCACCGCAACAACGGTTCAGTGATCAAAAACCTTCCGAAACAGCCATATCCTGTAGAGCTGGAGATGGCTTTTTCGGAAGGTTTTAGGTAGCAGTTTGAGCCCTAGAGCCATTCGTAGCCGTCGATGTCTACTCTCGCGGAGCTGGCATCGCACACTACGTGTCCTTCCGCGCCAGATCGGCACTTGTACACTCGCTGGCGGTCCGGATGCGGGCCACCCAGTCGGGAGGCTTGCGTTGAAGTGGACCAGCTTTGTCATTTTTAACATTTTGACGTTTTTGAAAACAAAAACACCAGAACTAAATAAGCAAAAAATGGTGGATGGGGTGACCTTATATTTTCAGCGGTGAAGGTACTCGACAGCGTTTGCCACCGTGTTTCCCCACAAGAAAGACGGCCGAAAATGGCGGCGACAAGCGTCTGGAGCGAGCACCAGACCAAGGACGGACGCGTGTACTACTACAACCGCTCGACCAAGCAGAGCTCATGGGAGAAGCCCGCGGACTTTGACGGCGAGTCGGCGGCCTCGGCAGCGGCGGTCTCGTCTTCCTCTGCCGGCGGGGGCGGCGACGCCAAGAAGGGCAGCGGCGTCGAATGGGAGGAGTTGTGGGACCCCAAGAACGAGCGCCCGTACTACTACAACCGCGCCACGCGCAAGACGCAGTGGCTGCGGCCCGAGAACGTTGAGATCAAGCCGTACGCGGGAGCAGCAGCTGCCGCGTCGAGTGCGAGTTCGGCGACGGAGAAGACGGCGGCTAAGAAGGATAAGCACGCCAAGAAGGCGGGCGACAAGGCCGGCGGTGCGTCGACAGTAGGTAAGAACCACGGACACGACGCTGACGCGGAGAAGCACGGTGCAGCGGAGGATGCGGCGGCGGCGCATCACGCCAAGAGGCACCACGAGTCGTCGCACAAGCACCACAGCGAGAAGAAGGCAGTTGAGAACGAAGAAACGCGGGAGTCGCAGAACCCAGCTGGAGAAGCGGACGCGGATCATGGCGATGATGAGCAGAATGACGATGGTGGCAAGCCGTCGCAGGATGAAGGCACAGCCGCAGACAGCGCGGCGGCGGACAAGGCTGAGGCGTACCACAAGAAAAAGAAGAAGAAGTCGAAGCGCGAGCGCGCACTGGAGCTCGAGGCAAGCCGGAAGAAGCGTCGTCGCGACAGCGAGAAGCGCATGATCATTTGCGATAATGAGGCGGCGACCGTGTCCACCGCAGGCCGAGGCAGCAGCCAGTATGAGAGCGATACGGAAGACGGAAAGGAGGCGTCGCGGCTGCTGCTCGAACTGTCGCGCACGGACGCTATCATGGAGGCGAACGTGCTAAGCGTGATCAACGGCTTCCTGCGTGCGCACCAGGACGCTGACGGCCCGGAAGTGCTGGTGGAGAAGCTCTCGTCGTCGTACCGCGGCCACGCGCAGATGATCGGGCTTGTCGCGTCCTGGCTGGATGCGCTGCCTATGAGCAAACCCCCGGCTGAAAGCAAGGTCATCTTTGATGTATCTGAAGGCGCTGTGATTGAGAACAAGGGTGCGACCTGGGAGCCGTCGGAGGAGATCCTTTACCGCCACTTGAAGGACATCATCACTGACAACTACGATCCGGAGCTGGTACGCTCTGTTGGTCAGTGTGTGAAGCAATTCATGGCTGTCTGACGATCGTTGTGCATCGTCGTCTGATCATATTCTAGGTGTCGAATGTACTGAGCGGGTCTGCGAGCGAACCCGAGTGGCTCACCCACATGCTGAACGAGCGCAAGTGGCGGCTGATGCTCATTGAATTGGCGGAGACTCACAAGGTACGGATTTACCACCGTCTGATGGGGTCCAATGTCATTCATACTTACCTGCTTTTTTGGCTTTTTGAATGGTTCAGTCCTGTACGCTCCTTCAATACGCGATTCGTCGCATCTCCGAGGCTGGGCACCACAAGGAGATTGCGTCCATCACCAGCGCTAGCGCGTTCTTCTCTGTGTTCAACGGCGTTCTGATCGACGCGTTCTGTCGGGTAAGCATCGCTGTGGGGGCTTACAGGTCCGCGGAGCAAATACGTGTGCTTCCGAACGCATGCTAACGAATTCTTCGTCACCTTTTCTGCGTTACAGATTCCTTTCTCAAGCGAGGAAGAGGCGCGCGAGGATGTTAGCGCGCTGAATAAGGTCTGCTGCCAGTCCCCGCATTCCTACCTGTACGCGGTCGAGCTGCTGTGCGCTATAGATGACAAGCTGTACGCTCTCGAGCGCGACGCGCCCGATGGCAGCGCACGCCACGTGCACCTACGCATGGTGCGCGCTAAGCTGAACCGTGTGCGCTCCGAGCTGCAGGACACAGCAGTAGAAAAGCACGGCGCCAAAGCCGAACCGCTGCACCCGTTGCGCCGACGACATCTCGGCGGAATCGAGGCTCGGGTCGTGTTCAGCGAAGCCATTTTGACCATCATCAAGACGAAAAAGTGCTCGGAGAGTGCCGCCGAGACGCTCGCGAAGGCATATCTGCAGGAGAGTGACCACGAGTCGGCGCTGCCGCCTCCGCCCGTCGCACACCTTCGGGATCCGATCGTACGCGACTTTGATTGCATGATGACACACGGATTGGTTGTGTGTACTAACTAGTCGCGTGGACTTAACATCGTGATAGGTGCTTCGCTCGGTGCTGGATCGCCTGTTCCGCCCGTCGGATCCCATGTTGCCTACGTTCGTGCAGAACTGCGTGTTCTTGCTGGCGTACGCGTCCTCCACCAAGGACGAGCGCAGCATCTTGCAGACGAACACACCGGGCGAGATCCAGGTCGACGCCGATGCGATGGAGTCCACCAAGAAGGCATTGGCCGAGGCCTCGGCCATCTGCAAGTCGGACAACACCCTCGGCTATAATGTACGTTCGCTATTGGTACGTGTCAACCAGTTCGAAGCTCACCTGCTGGTTGCTGTACGAACAGATGAACCAGTCGGGCGTGGTGGACAAGCTCATCTCGGTCATGGAGGTGCCGGCCGTGTCGATGGGCGTGCTCCACTGGCTCGAGGTCGTGCTCACGTCCTCGTCGTTCGTCAACAGCACGCTGCTGCACATTTGCTTCCCGAGTCTGTTACGCGTGCTCAAGGCGTCCATCAAGCTGCACGTCGCGCAGTGGCCGATCGCGTTCGGCGTGCTCGTCACGTCACTGCGACTGCACCCAGAGATCAACCCCGTCAAGGCGAGTGCATTCGCGCCGCTATATCTATACCGGTAGCCACCAACTGACCCAGCCTCGTCTGTATTGTTACATGTCAGGCTCTTGAGCTCAAGCGCGAGTCGCTGCGCTCCATGGTGTTCCTCATCACGAGCGGCTACGTGCTGCCTGTACTCGAGTTCGTGTTCGCCAACACGCTCGAGCTGGACCAGGCGCTGCTGCGCAACTTCGTGGCGGTGCTATTCGCGCGCATCGCCGGTCCGTTCTCGCCCAAGTTCGTGGCCGCGCTCGGCCGCATCCTGGCGCACCCGAAGGTGCAGACGGCCATCAAGTCGTGCCCGCCGGACACGAAGCAGAAGCTGCGCGCCTTCGCCGTCTTCGCCAAGCGCAACCCGGGCGAGCTGTCGACCGACCAGCTGCACGCGCTTGCCGGTATGCAGGAGCTGTAAGAGTGCGGGTGTGCACAGGGCGCGGGTAATCTATGAGTTGATCTTTTGTGTTGGAACAGTGAGCACCGCTCTTTTGCTATTGAACATCACTTTTTGATATCAAGATGTTTCCACAGGAGACCGCTTCTCGATCAAGTCAACGAGCGTACGGCTCCATGCAATCCAATCGCATGGCCTCCGACCGCGGAAGACTTATGAGTCCTCTGTCCTTTGCCGCTTCGCCGCCTGACCGCCACGTTCACGCCGGCGCGGCCTCGCTTCCTCCATCGGCTCTTGCTTGATGATTGGGTGACTACCGGCTGGACCACCTGCCGCCGCCTCCTGTGCAGGACGATCCGTCGGCTCTCGCTTGATCGTTTGGACGGCTTCAGGTAGACGAGAAACTGGGGCTGCTTTACCACGACGTTCTCGCTCTTGTGCTTCTTGCTTGAAAGGCAGGTTGCGCGCCACGAACGGCGACGGCTCCTGCTCGTCGAGCTAGTTGAGCAATGAAGCGCTGGTTGCGGATGTGGCCGTGCTCCTTAGCCATACTGTGGCCAATGACTCATCGACGCTGCCACTGCTGTCTGACCCATACCTCTGCCGGATAGTTTCGCGCAAGTTGGTTATCATTCCTCGTGCCTCCTGTAGCACACCCAATGCTGCCCTCTCGACCTCCACATTTTGCGCCACGTACAGCGGGATGCCAGCCGGACGGAGTCTGTCTGTCGGCTCATGGACACGACAGATCACCTCTTGCTGTTCTTACCTAAGTGAGGGAACTGAGCACGATCGAGCTCCATGATGAGCGAACCGCCAGAGGTTCAGGTTTGCCTGACCCGCGAAGTCGTGGACGGACTACAAAGTGCTACCAAGTGTGACGGGAGTCACACAGCACAGTACACGGAGGAGTCGTGTAGTGGTAATGATATGACACGTACTGAATTAACAATACGATAGCAGCGACAAAGGGAGATAAAATAATATAGGAGTTTGTATGCCCCTAATTATATGCATCGACTTGTGGTTGTTCTTGCAAATTGGAGACTGTTTATTGTGTTTTGTTATGAGGCCTTACAGGCCTTTCGAAATGGGTGGTTTTTACTTATCCTATAAACAGAGAGAGTCAGCAAGGTAATGCAGTACAGTCTGCCCCGGGCGTAGCGCCACCACGAATTCCGCATGACCGGCAACTTTTGATATCGAAGAGTGATGTGTTTTGTACTCATTTTAGTTAGATGCAAATATATCAGCTGTCCCGAATTGAAGATACTTATCTTCTTTCAGTACAAAATGTGTGGCCTTCAACCAGTATTAGTTGTTGCGGTGGTCGCCGATTTGCGCCGTGGTGGCGCGTGGGCGCCGTTGCCACTTTTCAATTTACAATTACCATGCCACGTACTTCTACACCCACTCGCATCCACCTTATCATCGCCCAGAAGCGCAAGATAGTCGAGGTCGCGGAGCTGCGGGACTACACGATCTCTGGGCTCGCCCGCTGGGTCGCAGCCGCGTTTGACCTGCCCCGACCTCTTCATCGAGGCACTGTCCGCTTGATCCTGTCCAAGGCGAACGAGCTCAAGCGAGCTGGGCCGCACTTCGATGCCAGAAAGCAGCTTGGCAACGCTGCTCTCGAGGCGTTCGAGGAGCACCTCGTCGTGGAGTTCGACACCATGGAGCGGTCCACGAAAGTGGAGGCCGTCAACGACAAGCATTTCATCGGCCTCGCCCGGCGGCTGGCCGCCAGCGCCGGTCTACCGGCCGCCATCTGCCCCAGCTTCTCGAAGGGCTGGCTGGCTCGCTTCAAGGCGAGGCACGACATCTCCAGCAAGCGCATGCACGGCGAGTCTGCGGACGTCGACCTTGCCGCGGTTCGGGCGGGCCGTTCAAAAATGCGCGCGTTGACCGACCAGTACGCACCCCGGGACGTGTTTAATATGGACGAGACGGCCTTCTACTACCGGCAGACTCCGCGCAAGACCCTCTCGCAGCGCAAGCGGGTCTCGGGCACCAAGTTGGATAAGGCGCGGGTGACGATGTGCGTCGCCACTAACTCCGACGGCACCGAGAAGCTTCCGCTGCTGTTCATCGGCGCCGCCAAGGAGCCGATTGAGATGCGAGGCCACGACTGCGTTGGAGAGCTTGGCGTCGTCTACACCAACACGAGCAAGGCGTGGATGACGTCCCGCGTCTTCCTGATTTGGCTGCAGGTGCTCAACGTAAATATGCAGCGGGAGGGCCGCAATATCCTCCTACTCGTCGACAATGTCAGCACCCACCCCCGACCGTCGGAGGAGATGTCCAACGTCCGTCTCGAGTTTCTCCCTCCCAATACGACCAGCCACCTGCAACCCATGGACCAAGGAGTGATTGCCAACCTCAAGAAGCACTACGAGGGCATCAAGGTCGACGTCTCAATTCAACGCTATCTGGAAGGCGAGGAGCCGCGACCGGTCTACGTGTTCACGGCCATGCGGTGGGCAAAGCAGGCATGGGACAGGGTGAACGCCAAAATTATTCGAAATTGTTGGGGGCACTCCGGCATCATTGCTACGCCGTGGAAGAGCTCTCTGGGCCACATTATGGACTAGTTTCCGCGAAATGGGCAGTGTACTGAATCAACAAAGTATCTAGACTTGGGTCTGGCTTGTTGTCAGTACGTCGTGGTCTTCGTTTTGACTGGGCGTACACAATATACTGTATCAATTGATATCCTACCATGGTGGCACTACGCCCGGGGTAGACTGTAAAGAGAAAGCCATGCAAAATGTCTACGTATCAGATTAGCAGTACTTCACGGTACTGCCAAGGCTTGTGTAAGCTACTCAACCACTGCCATACTTAGCTGGGAGGCGGCTGCCTCTAAGTTCGCGTGAACTTAAGAAAAGCACTTAGTATGTGACACAATACACTGCGCGCAGCAAATATGCGCACACCCCCTGAAATTTTAGATTTTCGACGATTTCTTAGCTTCTAGTGCGAGTTTCGAGGCGCCGTTTGGATATGTTGCAAATCAAACCTATACGATCACCGTGTATGAACATTTATTCCCG
>JAASGW010000202.1:0-45174 GCA_023334395.1 Phytopythium sindhum
GCGTCCTTGTACTGCTTGCGCAGCGCCATGAGGTTCGTCATGTCGACCTCCAGGAACGTCGTGAGGCTCGCCGTCGTGTTCTGCGACTCCTTGAGCCGCTCGGCCGTGCGCAGACGCATGCAGCTCAACTTCTTGCGGCGCGTCTCGCGTGAGGGCGTCGCGAGAAGCGGCCCCGAAGGCTACGGCCAGCCGATTTTATATTCGAGCTGGGACGCCGGATCGAAGCTCGCCTATACCAGTCGCCCTCGTCCATCATCGCAAGCTTCCAGAAGCAGTCAAAGAGGCCAGAGATAGGCCCACAAGTCGCGGTGGCTGCTCAGGATACCACTGTTGAGATGATTGATGCGCTTGGCACTGATGACGCGCCCGACAGCGTGCTTGGTGCTGCGATTACGGACAACCAACCCTCGACCAACGGAGCGCATGTCAAGCGCCGTGTTCAAGTCGTGAGCACGATCCAACAACGACGACGCGTTGTGCTGTGGATGCTGGAGCAAGAGAAGACAGGCAACACCGAGAACCTCGCTTCTAGAGCGGTCCATGAGCACCCAGAGATCTTCATTTCCGCGACGTGCAACACTAATGTACGGAAGGCATCGAAGTGGTGAAAAAATCGCGAGGCGATCCTCGGGGCACCGCGTGGAGCAATCACGCTGTCGGATCGAGTTTCGGGTGGGCGGAAGCGCGTCAACCTCATGGCGCTCAGCAGGCGAGGCAGCCGGCGCAGCGAATGGGTGACGTGGCTTTATGCTGAGCTCCTGTTCTTGTATCGTCTCCGTAAGGCAGGGCTCAAATTCGACGCACCTCTGCTTCGTCAAGCGGCACTGAAAATCCTAGATGCGGCCGACGGTCCCTACCAGCGTGGCTCCGTGGACAAGGGCGGGGTACAGCTCTTCGACAAGATCACCACTCGATGGATCCAGGTGTTCATGGAGAACCACAACTTCGTTCTGCGATCGCAAACCGGCAAGCGCCAGCTGAGCCACGAGCAGCAACTACAAATCGAAAAGGAGGTCGCGTTCCATCTCGGGGTTCTGCAGTGGAGATTCGACAGCGGGGCCCTCAACGAAGACGCAATCGAGAACATCGACGAAACGCACTTCGTCATCGACTTTGACAACGGGAAGACTCTGAGCTTTGCTAGAGAGAAGCAAGTCAAGTATGCCGACGTTGTGTCGGAGGTGAGGGGATGACAATGGTCGTTCGTCTGTCCGGTGGCAACGCGGCGCGTATCCTTCCCCCATGATGATTTTCACCAATGCAAACCGCAGTTATCCTATGCGTGGAGTGCGCGACGACGTCGACGGTGTCTGCTATCGCACTGGGTCGAAAGGGTGGATAGATCACATCACCTTCTGAGAGTTCTTGCAGGAACGGCGCGAGATGTGGCCGGACCAGCATAGGCGGCTCAAGACAATTTTCTTGGACAGCTGCTCGGGGCATCTAACCGAAGAGGAGTGCCCGAAGGAGTTCAAGCGCCTGCATGCGACGCTGAAGTACTTCCCGCCAAATGCCGCAGACCTCTGTCAACCGTCAGACTCATTCGTCATTGCAAAAATCAAGGACATCTGGTGCCGTCTCTGGAACGAGAAGAAAATCGACCTAATCGAGAGCAGTCAGTGGCAGAACGACCCGCGCAAGGATGGGTTGTGGTCGGGAAAGCTGCGGAATCCAGGCGAGCACTTCTTTTTAGAATTGGCGGCGTAGGCGGTTCGCGAGGTCAACGCAATGCGCGACTCGGAGGGGATGACCTACACCCGAAAGGTGATGATCAGGTGTGGATTTTCGCTTGGCCTCGACGGCAAGTAGTCGACAGCACAGCTTTTTCCTCATCTGCAGGAAATCGTGGAGAAGCACAAAGCTCATTTTGATGACGAGCCAGTCGTTGCACCAAGCGCGAATAAGAAGGCGAAGTAAGAAGCAAAATAGATGCCGTTGCTTTGGTACGATCTGCACTTGGACGTATGGGGGTGTCACCAATTATGAAGTTCAGAATTAGCGTGCGTGAACAACTACACATATCCTTAGAGCCCTGACGGCTTTGATGACGGCTCCTGGGCGTCGCGAGTGGCCCATGCAGCCGCTGGACACTGAAGGCGGAAGAGACCTGCAGGTGCAGCCGCCAGCGGATCCCTCCTGGGTCGCTTGTCGATGGAATCGCGACCAGCATCTAGCCATTGTGCCTCGTGACCTAATTTTAGGCGTGCAACACCTGATTACTCCCAGCTGGCGGACGCTCCCAACCCTGTGAACCAGGCGGCGAGGCATCCAACCTCGCTTCATCATGCAAATGCAGCATTGGACTTGGTCTCAACGTGTTACAGCCTGTCGTTCGGAGTTACAACCCAAGCTACAAGCGCCTGCTGTCATCAAAGCATCTGCGTTCCGCTCCCAGCACTTGGTCTGCCCCCAACCACTCTCACCGTTGGGCCGGGCCAGTCTGAACGTCATTAACTGAGTCTCTCGGCACTCTAAAGAGCGTCTGAAGACATGCCGATCCTCCTGCGCTCGTCGGCCGCGTGCGGCGAGTCCTACCGCCTATCGGACGAGCACAGCATGAGCCTGGACGAGCTCATCGAGCGCGAGCTTCACGGCTGGCCGCTGCGTCTCCCAACTCCGACGTCTCCACACCGCCACCACGACCAGCGACCGCGTAGCTACCCGGGCATGAGGGCATACGCTGCGTCCATCCCGCCGTTGCCGCCGTCACCCGCGCGTCGCCGGCGGTTCTCCGACCTCTCGCCGCGGTGGAGGCGGCTCAGCCCGCGGTTCCCGGTCGTGTCGCGCCTGAGATTCCGCCTCCGAACCTGGTGGTTGCGGTGGACAGCCAAGGACGACGCCGCAGCCCGAGAGAGACAATCGTGGAGCGTGCAGTCGTGCCGCGCCCGTGCGAGTGTCGACGATAGGTGTACCCGACGGCGGTACTCGATGCCGATGCCGATGCCTTCCGTCACCACCAACCGCTCCATCGCAGACCAAGTCGTGCATCGGCGCGTTTGATACTGAGAATTGTGACAGGAAGAGATGGGAATGGTCTGCATACGGACACACAAGCTACTACAAATGGAAATGCACGGCACCTTGTGCTTGTCAACCTGCTAATGGGCACGTCAGGCATCTTTAATTGTCGGTCTGGTTGTCGCTGTCCTCGCGGTAGTCCACTGAGACGTTCATGGGCTTGGTGGGCGCCTCCAAGTTGCTGTCGGCCGGGTCCAACGCGCAGGGGTCCTCGTCGTACTCGCTCTGGTTGACAACGAACGGGTCAAAGCCCGCCTCAACAAGGAAGTAGAGGGGCGACGTGCGCTTGGCGCCCACGGGCCGGCCCCAGAGCTTCGGGAACGGCCTCGGCGTGGAATCCACGCCGCCCATGCCGCACTTGAACGAGTCCCACTCGACGAGCTGCTTGTTGAGCAGGCGACTGTACCGCTGGTGGAAGATGGACGCGATCCGACGCACGAGCCGTGGGAAGATCCAGTGGCGCACCGCCACGTGCTGCAGCGTCGCGGGCGTGCGCGAGTTGACCTTGGGCGGGTTTTTATCGCTCGCTGCTGTCTCGCCCCTCTGGCTGCGAGACTTCTCGTCGGGAACGTACGAGCTCGACGTGATAGCGTTGGGGGACTCGAGCGTCTTGTCGGCGGGCTCCTTCCAGCAGCGGCCGAACGCCTCGGAGTTGCCGTTCCAGTTGGGTCTCGAGGAAGGCCTTCACAATGTTTTGCACGTGGCTGCGGCACTAGTCCCCGAGCAGCACGTCCACGCCGAGGAGCACATTGTCGAGCCACCGGTTCTTTGCCTCCTTCCTCAGTGCGTTGATAACATCCTCAATAGGCGCCTCGTACAGCGCGACGCAGCTGCAGGTCACGTCACTCATGAGCTGCTCCACCGTCGCTAACAGGTGCTCGTGTGTGAGCACGATGTCGTCCACTAGGTCGTGGAAGCCACAGAGCGATTCCTGTCACAGGTAGCACCGCGCGAGGTCCCCGAAGTGCTCGCGGCCCGTGCGGCGTACCTCGGCGTCCGTGGGCAGCAGCCGCCGGTCGCGGTACTTGTTGAGCCCGCGGTTCTGCATGGTCGGCGACTCGAACGCGATCGAGGTGATGTGGTCGTTCGCCTGCGCGCTGTTCCCGAGAGCCACCAGCAGCACGTCCATGAACGCGATCCGCTCCAGAGGCTCGACCATGCGCTTGAGGCCCTCTTGAAGCTTCTCGACGAGAAGGTTGGATAGGAGCTTGCTGCACTCGGCCGTCGACTCGAGGATCTCGGCCGGCGCCGGCTCCTGGAGGGCGCTGAGCAGCATCGCCTTGAGCCACTCCGCGGTGTTCAAACGCGCGATCTCCCACCGCTCGCTCTCGTGCATCACGAGCTTGTTGAGCTCCTCCGCCAGCGCATTCTTCTCGTAGAGCGAGCGGATGCGCAGCTCCTGCATCTTGTCCTCGAGCTCGCCGAACACCTGACACTCGCGGTGCAACTGCGCCGCCTTGAAGAAGTTGAACAAAAAGCTCACCTCGTACATGCCGGGCTCCGTCGGCACCGTCGCCACCATTCGACCCGGCACCGGCTTGCCGTCCTTGGCTCAAACGTACGCCAACGCCGGGATCTCCTCGATCTTGGTGTAGCCAGCCTTCCCCCTCGGCAGTGTGTTCGCTGTATCATCGGACGTCGGGTCATTACAGACGATGCGGTAGAAACCGAGGCAGTTGCGACACGCAGACTTCGCCAGTGTCGTGTAGTTGGTGTCGTAGATGATCCACGACAGCTTGAGCGTCTTGCCCGCTCCCAGCAGCGGCTTACCGCACGTCAAGTTCATGAAGATGTTGAACGTGCCGACCTTGACCTCGTTGGACGGGAACTGGCCAAGCACCTCGTACCGGTCCGATGGGACCTCCGCCGCGCTCGAGACGCCCGCCGGGACGACCTTAGCCTGCGGCTTGTCCTCCTCCTCTTCGTCCGCTTCGGCCGCCTTGACGTCGTTGTCGACGAACCGCAGGTAGCAAAACTGGTACGTCTACAGCCCGTACTTGGGCTGGTAGATGCCGGTCTTGTTGCCGTACACGAACGTCTCGAACTTCTCGTCGCTGGTGTCCACGCTGTTGTTGGCCGGCCGGAACTTGACCTCGCCGCTCACGACCTACGAGGTTTAAAGCCTCAATTAGTTGGTCAATGGTGTAGATCAACCCAAAACTTTCATCCATCACCTTTCGCTCCTTCTTGGCCGCGTCTTCCTGCACCTGCGCCGCGGTGGCTGGGCGTCCATTTAGCAAAAGCTGCCCCACAACAACAACATGAGAGTCATCAGTACCGTTCGTCGATCACCGTCTATCATATAGTAAGCGCACCTTTTCGGTCGGGTTTCGCAACGACGCCCCGCCTTGCAGCGTCTCACTCAGCTTGCGAGCCGCTTTGAGCTTCGCCCCGCCGAACGACTTCTCAATCTGCACCTCGATGCCAAGTAACGGGAGCTGCTTCTGTGCCGCACTAGGCTGCTCCTCGCTGTCCTTGTCGCCTGTCTTTCGCAGCGCCACGGCGCACGCCGTCTCAATCTCGTGCTCGCGCCTCTCCTCCTCGCCCTACTTTTTGGGCCTCCAGCCGAATTCCTGCGCCTTGGTCTCTTACAGGAGGCGGTAGCACAGGTACTGGTCGAACTTCCGGCGGCTCGTGTCGCCCAGCGTGCGCGCCGGGAACATGCCGATCGCGTCCAGCACGTGGTATCGCTGCCGCGCGTTGATCTGCCAGCTGAGTATCACCTCTCCCTCGTCCAGCGCGTCCGCGAGCACCACGTGAGTCATCTGCGGCACTGCATTCAGCACGACCAGCTGCTTGGCGACGGCGCGTCTCGCCGCCTCCACGTCGGCCGAGACGTGGTGGTCCTCGGTCAGCTCGTCGACCGTGTCGTCGAACTCTTCTTTGGCCGTCTCGGCGGTGTGTCTCGTGTCCGCCTCCACCTTATCGGACTTGCTAGTCGCTTGCTTGCCCCCGGCTCGCATTCTGGTCGTAAGAAACAACCGAAATCGGGCGTACACGCTCTTGGTCCATATCCAGACGCCCTTCGAGCTCTTGATCCACGTCCACACGCTCTGTGAGTTCTTCACCTCGGCCGACTCGACGTAATTCAACCACACGTTCTGGGCCTGCTGGAAGAACTCGAGGATGGGGATGATGGACGCCGAGGCGAGCGCGATCTTGAGCCAGTACTTGATGCGGTGGGCTTGGTGCATGTGCAGCAATGACACGAGCTCGCCGAAGGCGCTGATGAAGCAGACCACCGTGCTGAAGAAGCTTGAGCTGGTCAGGTACAGGACGTTCTCCTCGCCCCTGACGCCGAGTGACGAGGTGAAGCACCAGGCGGGGTCTCTATCGCGCTCCGACACGGCCAGGTCGCCTGCAGGAAGTGCTTGTTCATGAAGAAGGTCAGGATCGGCCCACGGTTCAGGACTTCGGACAGGTAGGCGAGCACCAGCGTCTAGGGCAAGCACATCCAGAAGAGACTCACAATCTTGCCGTGGAGCGTCATCATCTGCAGCTGCTTGATCTCGCCGCTCGGCTCGTACTTGAAGCAGTCGTTCGCACGCTCCTCGATGTTGAACTCGCGCCACTGGTTCTCACCCCAGAGGCCGCCTGAGACCAGCGCGACGCTGACGAACGGCATGACCATCTTGTCCTTGATGTACTGCACCCTCCAGTTGTGGTTGAAGCGCAGGCACGGCTTGTCGACGACCAGCCAGCGCGCCGCCCTCTTCTTTCTCTTGATTTTCTTCTTCATGGCAGGATCAACCTCGTCGTCCACTTCATCCTCCTTGATGCCCAGTCCTCTCGACTGGATCAGTTTGGAGCGGTACATGTAGGAGTCGCTGGACCGTCAGCTGAGGAACGTGCCGAGTTCCCGGCCGATGGACTGCCACATGAGCACGAAGTGCACGTGGAAGAGCATGCCGAGGCGCAGGACGCCGTAGGCCGCCAGCAGCTCGCTGAAGGGGAGCGACATGTAGTCCCTGTAGTGCCCCTCGAACGATGGCCAGTGGACCAGCTGCCCCACAAGCTTCTTGATCCAGGACACGTACCAGGCGTGGCCCTTTTCCAGCCTCGGCCACCAGACAATCACTCGCTTGTACACAAGGGAGCAGCAGACGCTGTAGGCTTTGTACGGCATGCCTAGCACGCGCAATATGAACCTGGTCACGCGGGTGACGCGGGGCTTGCCGTGCTTCGAGTAGGCCTTGACGAACCAGACGTCGGACCAGGCGACGAGCTCGTCGTTCCTGCGAATGGCCTCCTTGATGTATTTGCGGTTCCTGGACTTCGAGAGCTTTCGGAGACGCATTCGTTTCTCCGGCCGAGTCAGAGGCGTCCAGCTGTACAGGTCCAGCAGCAGCAGCGTCAGGTAGACGAACAGGAAGACGGTGATGAAGACGGTCGCCACGATGCCGGCGCTGCAGCTGGCCTTCGCGAGATCTTCGTTGGGGCATACGGGCGTCGTCGATATCATCAAGTTAAAGTAGTGAAGCGTCTCCTCGGGCCCTTTACCCAGGACGTTGTAGAACAGCTGCCAGTTGCGCTCGATGAAGAGCACGCACGACTTGATGGACAGGTACGTGGGGATCGCGAGCAGCGCGCCGAAGCCCGCGGGCACGACGAACGGCATATAATCCTCGACCTTCTGCACCTTGAGCAATAGGTCCTCGTGGACCACGACGTACAGTAGGAAGGTCGCCATGATGATCGACATAAAGCTGCCCAGCAGGTAGAACCCCGAGACGCACTCGTCTGGGAACTGGAACACCGCGAATGCCACCTTGGACAACAGCCAGTCGGCGAGGTCGTTGAACGCGCGCAGCATGTCCTGGATGGACTTCCAGAACAAGTCCTCGAAAAACCGCATGATCTCCTCAAAGCTGATGATCGAGAATTTGAAGCTGCGCGAGAGCACCGACAGGTTGAAGGACAAATTGGCCACCGTCAGCGCGTACTTGAGGATGCCCATGCCGAATTGCAGCACTACGCGGCAGCAGAAGAAGACGAACTCGGACTTTGCGAAGTCCACCACGAGCCACCACAGCCGCCAGAGGTGCCAAAGGACCGGCATGTTGTTCTTGGCCCTCTTCACTTCAAACGGCCCATAGCGACACAGCTCACCCAGTGCCTTTGATGGGTTGGAAAAAGTTGTCGCGGGATCCTGTGGTCGCACGTACTTGGCCACGTAGAAGCCGCCGTAGGCGAACAGTTGGCCGAGCTTCGTTTCGATCTTGACGATGCGGCCGTCCTGGTCTCCGGCCGGAACGGCGATACCAGTGCCCATCAGCGTCTTCTTCTTCCCCAGCTTGAGCTTGTTCGCAGCTGGAGCGACTTGGAGGCCCAGCAGCGTGTTCCGAGCGCTGGTCTCTTCCAGGATGTCGCGTGTGATGAGCGAGAAGTGGCTGCGCGCGAGTGGAGGCGCCGCGTCATAGACCTTCTGGCAGTCGTCCAGGACCTCTAGCGCCTCCTTCTCCTTCCACCACATGTACCTGTCGCACAGCGCCCGGAACCGCGCGTGCATGCGCCTGAGCCACCTCTAATATGTGCTCTTGTCGAACAGCGCCTCGGCATGCGTGAGCTGCTTCTCGATCTTCTCCCCGTTCTCTTGGATCTCGCGAGGGTCGTTCGCCTGCAAGTTCCCGAGGACCGTCGCGCGCAGTACGTCCGACACGTGGACGACGTCCACCGGCAGGATGATAATCCGGTCCTCAGGCTTCGGATAACAGTCGTCGCGGAAGTGGCACAACAGCACCACGGCATCCGTGCTCGTCAACGCGAGCTTCGCTTTGTCGACGCGGCTCACCTCCTTTTTCTCCGTGTCTCCGCGCGACTTGAGCTTCCACATCTGTACCTCCAACATGCCGACTCGGCGCTGCAGCCGCGCGATTTTGCTGGCTTCTTTCTGCTCGGCGGCCTTGTCCAGGTCGAGTTTGGCCATCTCAAGCCCCAGGTCGATCGCTAAGCACTCCTCAAGCCCCGCTTTTAGACCCTTTCCACCAGCAGTGAGCCGTCCCTCCACGTCTTTGCAGCTTTCTTTGGGCAGCACGCGCAGCGAGACGCGAACGGGTCGGATGTCGATCACGGGCGTCGTCTCGAACATGGTGTGGACGCTGTTTACGCCCGGCAGCACGCCTAGGGGCGGTGACTTGGCGAGGGTATTACGCAGCTTTCTCTGGGCGTCGGCCTCTGTCTCGTTCCGCAGCAGGTAGATGCGGTACACGCCAGGCGGCAGGCTCAGGCGGAGCGCGGAAAGGAAGAGGGCAACGCCCGAGCGCCTGCCAGGGTAGACCGTGGCGATCTCTTCCTCTCGCAGCTTGCCGTAGCACTTTTTGAGCGCGTCGGACACACACCAGCTGCACGACTCGGACTCACCAAGTGCCTCGCCAGCGGACGTGTCGTCGACCTCGACGAAGTTCCACACCACAAGGAAATACGGCGTCGCCAGCCTGTGCCCCTCGCGCACGACGCACAGCCGGTCGCCTCTCTGGAGCGCACCCGACTGCCACGCAAGCCGTAGGTGCGAGTGCGGCGGGTACTCGAGCAGCTGCTCGCCCTCTTTCGACTGCGAGGCGTCCAGATCGGTCATTCGGGCCGCGATCGGCGTCAGTGCTGAGGGCTCCGTGTCTGCTTGGGTCGCCTCGCACTTGTACTGGAAGTTGAGCAGCACGATGCCCACGTCCTGCTCCCGCTCCGCCACAAGCGCCTGCATGTCCTCCGCCTGCTGCAAGTCGTCGTGCAGCACACGGGGCAGATCGCGCGGACCGAAACAGGTCTGGCCGATGAACCTCAAGCCGTCTCCTCTGTCGTTGGTGGCAGTTTCGTCTTGGTCGTCCGGGTTGGCGTCAGCAGCTGATGCCTCAACCTCGCCAACTGCTTCCTCCTCGACCGGAGGGTCTGCTTTGCTCTTGTCGAGCTTGTCGAGCTGCGTCTCATACTTAGTCTGGTCCTGCTTAAGCTGCTTAAGTGTCTTGAACAGAACGTCTTGGCTGGGGTTCTCGTCACTGACCTCGTTGAGTTGTCTGATAACAGCCTCCAGGCCCTCTTGGAGCTTCTTGGTCTTCTCGAGCACGCCTTTGACCGCATTGCGCTGCCCTTCGAGCTTGCGCTCCTCCGATGCCTTCCGCTTGAAGAGCCTGCAGACCACGAACTTGGGCTCGTTGTCGTTGGTCAGGTAGTCGACGAATAGCCGCAGCTTCTCGTCCGGGAAGGGGATAACGGCGTCAGCGGACGAGTCGCGCAGGACCAGGCTTGAGAACACGCGCTCGCCGGGCGACTGTAGCCCCTTCCTAGCTCTTTGATCCGTGTTAGCACCTCCTGGTACTTTGGAGACAGTGGCGACAAGTCGGCGAGCTGTCTGTTAAGATTGTGGAGCTCCTGCACGTTTTCAATCCGCTCCTGCCACTCCTCCTCGGGCAGCACGCCATGCCTGGCTCCGGTGGAGTCGTGGTCTTGGCTCCCGAACAGTAGGCGGCGGAACGCTGACTTATCCGACTCGCCGGTCATGTTGAATTTGCAGCCGTCCTCGTCGGTGATGTGGATCATCAGCCGGTTGAGGGCCTCGTCCACCGCCACCATGTCTTCCAGGGCCCTTGCAGCCGCTGCCTCGACATCGACTCGCTGCGGAGCCACGCTCACACTCGGCTTGGCCTCGTCCTTTGGCTGTGCGCCGTCATCCTCGGGCAAGAGTTTGTACGCTTCGACGCAGTAGTAATCCCCAAGCGCATAGCGAGGTCCGAGGAGCTTGTCCAAGTACATCTGGACAAAGTCCGAGAGCAGCAGTCCATTATTGGTGGGGCACAGCTCGCGCCACAGCTTGTCAGTGAGCTTGGGCTGCGAGATCCGGGCGGCGGTCAGGAAGCGCTTGAGGTTCTCCCTCATCATCACACCAGCGCTGCTATTGGCTTCGAACAGCTTCTTGGCAAAGACGATGGTCACCAAGAGACTGGGCCCGTTGTCTTTGAGCAGCTCTACACCGGGGTTCTCGCGGGACATAACGTGCACGAACGCGTCGCGGTCCCAGCCCTGACTCTCATGGTCCTGGAGCTTAAAGACACGCTCGATCATGCCACTCATGATCACATTGCCCGGTTGTCCGTCCTGAAAGATGGTGACCATTTCGTCGACCAGCATGGCGGCTCGGTCCAGCCGCATCGACACTTCCTTGGCTCGGTGATTGCTGCGGCGCGTGACGCTGCTCCAGCAGCAGGCGAACTGTCGGCGCGTCAGTCCATCGAACTTGCTGGCGCCGAGGTCATCACACAATCGACTCCATCTCTCCTCATCGAACTGCTCCTCGTCACCGTGCAGGATTCGGAGCAGCCGGTTCAGGCCGGACAAGCGGAGCGTATCCGCGTCACCCTTCATGACGTCGAACAAATGGTTCGCGTGCTCCAACTCATCCCACACCTTGGCCGGACTCGTCTCGAGGCGCTTCAGGGTGTCGGCGACCTTGGACGGCTCGATACCTTGGCGGCCAGCCAAGAAGGAGTGCCAGTGCTCTCGAAGCTGGGTACGAGGCCAATCTCGGGATCCAAGCTGACGACTTGAGCCGGACCGGCGAGCTTGGCTCCCGACTTGCTAGTGGAAGCTTGCTCAATTCCCATCACCTCAGCCGTGACGCGAGTCTGCTGGAGAATAAACCCGTCCAGCGTGAGCCAAAGGGAGCAACGCAGCGAGTCCCAGAGTGTTTCTATCACTCTGACGCCGCTCGGGTGGAGAACGCGGGCAGTCAATGAATCGGTGACGCTCCACTTGGCGCTGGGCATTTGGACAATCAGAGTCGCCCCCTTCTCCAACGTCGCGAGCGCCGTGAAGGTGAGCTCGGTGCACCCGCTGTGTGGACGAAGTGCGCGCTTGGACGCAGGAACTGTAACGTGTACGGCCGATCGCGCGCGCGATGCACCTCCAACTGCGACTGCACTCACTCGAATTGTCTCGCTGTGCCGCTGTCGGTCTGTGGGATCGACTTGATGCAGCTCAGCTGGTCGAGCACGCTCGGGTCTTTGGATGGGTCTTGCAACGAGACGGACAGCAAGATCTCCGGTGGGGCGTCGAGGTCGCTTTCAGTCGACGTGGCCGCGTCCGCGACGATGCAATGGCCGAAGAAGGCGCTCTTGAGCGGCAAGACGGCGTCTCTAGCGAAGAAAGACTTGCTCTTGGGCTGCATAGAGTTGTCTTCGTGCTTCGACGCCTGGTCGCCGTGCTGCACGGCCTCGGTCTCGAAGCTGGAGACTTCCTGAGCCGCCCAGTCCTTGCTGAGTGACACAACACAGCGTAACGGATCGCTTTGCGACAGCGAGCGCCGGCCGAAGACGGCGTCATTCAGGTTGTAATCGACCCCGTGGATGTCAAACACCAGCACCGAGCCCTCCAGGATCACGTTGCCCCCCTTGAACTCGATTCGGATCGATTCGGACACGGCATCCCATGCCACCTCGATCCTTTCAAGCTTTGGCGACTGAGGGATCAGGAACACGAGCTCCAGTTTTGATGGCTCCTTGTTCTCAACTTTGGGAAGCTCCACGACGAGGACGCTGTCCGCAGGGATCGGCGCGATCGTCTTCAAGGTCAGCGCCAGCATCTTGCCCCTGGGGTTGAACTGGAAGTAGGATTCCTGGCGGTAGAACGTGACCGTCCAAACTTTGTTCTGTCTCAGAGCCTTCTTGCCTTTGGTCAGATGCTCTTCTTCTTCTTTCATGGAGGTAGCAGGCTTGGCGTAAATGAGCTTCTCGCCATTGATCGACGCGACAATGTCCTACTCTTTGATGATCGAGTATCGAGGCATCGCCGCCAGGCCACGCTTGACCGCGACAGTGAGGCAGTGACCGTTAAAGTCTGACTGCAAGGCGATGCCCGTGTCCCCGACGCGGGGGAACGTGACGGAGTAGCTCAGCACGTGGTCCTCCGTGTTGTGTACGACCACAAGCGACGGCTACTCCTGGCCGGACTGCTCTCCTCCTCCGTCGATGCCCGTCCCGGAGTTGCGGAGCACCAGCGATCGCTTGCGAAGCAGGAATGCTGGCTGTGGGCTGTGCACGAGCTCATCCCAGATGCTTTCGTCTGGCCCGTCTGGTTAAAGGCCAAGCAGGCCGGTCAGAGCTTCCCGTGAGATGGTTTCCTCGTCCAGGTCTGCGAGCATCGCGACCAGCTTGTCGTTCGCAAGCACGGCGTACACGATCGCGGGCGGTTCGTTATGCGGCTCGAAGACGCCCTTGCGGTTGATCTTGATGAAGAACAGCTCCGCGAACTACTTCCAGTTCAGGGACTGCGTCGTTGGTGACAGGCCGAGCTTCATAAGTACCTCACTCCACTCGGCTGGTCCAAACGCCGCCACGTCCGCACAGCACGCGCGTTGGATGCTTTGAAGCTGCTCAAGGCCGATGCGCTTGCCCTTCACGGTTGGCAAGTTGTCCGGGGCAGACGCGTCTCTCGCCTTCCCTCCCACGCTAAAGCGCCCAACGAGCATCTGTGCAAAGTGGAGCGTCTCCTCGCTCTTCATCACGTCGTGCACCATCTCCTCCGCCTTCTCGCCGCCAAAGGACGCGGGCAGGGTGAAGAGCGACTTGAACTTGTCTTTCGACACTTTCTCGTCTTCAGAGAGCGCGGCTGTCTAGGTCTCGTCGTCGATCGCAGGCTTCCCCAGGCATCTTCGCATTCGGTTGAACTCATTGAGCCCGATCGAGTTCGCGCCGGGGCCCGGATCCAGTCGAACAGGCGGTCGGCCGCAGCCGCTGTGGTGATGTCCTGGTAAAACGGCAGTGTGGTCGTCGCGAACGAGTCGCTCTTGGTGAGCGCGCGCCGAGGGCTCAGCCTGGACTTCCGCCGCTGCAGCTCCGCGACGTCGCTGAACAAGCCGTCGCCCAAGGCGAGCGTGTGCTCGTTGTGCTGCATGGTGTTCGCTGCAGCCTGGTCGAGTGTGATGGTCTCGTCCCTTTCCTGATCGCTAGCGCCGGCGGGGGAGACGAAGCGAAAGTGCGATCCAGTCGCTGCCGTCGCGTAGCAAAAGGGCAGGCGGTCGTGGCTAGCGAAACCCCTTGGGTGAGAACGCGCAACGGTTCGGCCGCCAACACGCGTTGGTTCTGGTAGTCGGCCGGTTGGTCCAAACGGTCAGTGTGTATTTAATAGTGCAGCAGCGGTGAACGGTCGGTGTCCACTGCGCAATTGAGTGAGCGAGTGAGGTAGTGCGCGAGAGCCGAGAGGAGCGGGCGCCTGCACTACCAAAACGGCAGCGCACAAATGGGCGCCGAGACATGGGTACAGACATGTTGAATGCATCCATCTCCGGTATACGGACGCATGTATACCGTCATCCGGATTATTAAACCTACTCTATGCTCGAGTAAAACCTCGAATGATCGACTTACGTCGGCAGTAAAAAACCTCGGTGGGTGGGGCTCGAAAAGCGCGGTAGTAGCAGGTGATAACCCCGAAGAAAGGGCGGCGCGTGCACTCGGCCCGGCGTGGAGGAAGCGGCAGCGCTCGAGGCGACCGGAGCGCCATGGTAAGGCGCCCGCCGTGATTACCTGCGTGTGGAGGCGCTCTCCTCTTCCTTCCGACCCCTCGTTCTCTCTGTGGGGGTCAGGGGAGCGAGGGGAGAGGTGAGGAGGAAGCCCTCGGCGAGAAAGGCCGCTAACGTTTCCGCTCCCCCGCGGGTTATATTGGTGGATAGGGAGACGCGCGCGTCGTGCTGCGCACGCTAATCGATGAAAACTTGCTCTCTCCAGGTGGGACCCACGCGTGCCTTCTAGGATTTCGGTGGGAGCGGCGGCTGACCGAATGCTGGGTGTGTGTCTCGCAGGGAGCAAGAAGCTGTACGTGTCGTACTACCGGAAGCGCGTGTACGCTGACCTGCTGCAGGATGGCTCGATCCGCTTCAAGGACGTCGTGTACACGTCCCCCGTGCCCTGCGCGCTGCAGATGAAACGCACACTCAACCCCTGTGCGTATTCTTGCGATAATCTGAGCGGCGGAGAATGCGTTGCGGTGCTCTGACAATGTGAATCCTGCCCTCGTGCTCGGCTGCAGCGCTGAAAACGGACGCGGGTTGGTCGTCCATGTTCTCGGCGGCGACTGGAGAGAGCCTGAAGGACATCAAGGACCGCCTCAACATCCGCAAGCGCGGCACGAACGCGCGGACCGCAGCCAAGGAGAAGTCAAAGGTCGCTGCGACGCCCTCAGCGTCCCCAAAATCTTTCACCGTCTCGGAACCGCCCGCCAGCGATGCTCCTGTATGTGATGTGACTCCCTTCTCGATTTGGCCGGGACAGGGAGCGAGTGTGCTGACGTTTGACGATTGGTACGGTGGTGTTTGCATGATGCAGGTATGCGCTGTGTGCCGCAAGGAAGCGCTCGTGGACGTGGTTGAATGCAAGGCATGCGAGAGCAAGACGCATCTCAAGTGCGTCAACCCCCCGATCGACGCGGTACGCTCACAAGGACGAACGGGATTCGCTCCGATTGCCTTTCGTATTCCAAGTACTGATGATTCAATTGTGACGCCGTCGTAGATCCCGTCTGGGCCGTGGTTTTGCGAAAAGTGCGTAAGCAGCCAGTCGGACCGCATCCTTGAGTTCTTGCAGCAAACGCGCCGCGTGCTCGTGAACTTCATCGAAGAGAGGAAGAAGGCAGAGGCGGATGCCATCGCGATTGCGGCCGCGGAAGAGTATGCCACTGAGGTCGAAAAGCTCGCGGATGAGCAGGCGGACGCGATCAGCGTGCACGACAGCGAGTCATCATCCTCAAAACTCGGAAGCCCTGCTACATCTGCCGATGAGAGTGCTAAAGAAGCAGACGAAGAAGATGGGAGCAACGAGAAGCAGGGCGATGAGAAGTCGGCCGAGCAAGCCGCATCATCTGATGGCGCTGAAGTTGCGGAAGCTAAAGACTCTGATGACTCCAAACAGGATGAAGGCAAAGAAGTGGATGCCGAAAAGGCCACCGAGGCTGACAAGGTCGAAAGTACCGACGGCTCTGCGGGCAAGGATGCCGATGTCGATATGGAAATGGACGCGGATAAAGAGGACAAATCGACATCCGAACAGAAAACGACTGAGGCAATTGAAGACGAGGCGAAGGAATCCGACAACGAGCAGAAGAAGGAAGTTGACGGCGCTGAGGAGAAAGAAGCCGACGCTGAGTCTAAGACGGACGCCGAGGTTGCTGACGGAGAGGAGAAGAAACCCGACGATGAGAGGAAGAAGGACACGGATGTCGAGAAGGGGGAGAATACGGACGCTGCGACCGAGAAGAAGCAGGACGCCGAAGTGGAGCAGACTGGAGATGCCGCGGCTGACATGGAGAAGAATTCTCAGGTTGACGGGAACACAGGGGCTGATGCTAACGAGTCGAAGGAAGCTGAAGCCGAAAGGAAGGACGACGCTAGCACGCTGAAGGACCCCGGAATCCAGAAGTCAACCAGCGAGGACGTCCTGGGCGCTGAAAGCGCTGAGGAATCAAACCCCGAAAAGGCGGCTGCCGATGCTGCAGAGACCGCGGCTTCCATCGAAAAGGAAATTAAACAAGAGATCATGGACGCGGCGACTTCGGAGACCACCATCGTGGAGAAGGAGATCAAGCAAGAAGCGATCGAGGCGGTCGAGGAGAGCGCAAGCGTCGATAAGCAGAAAGAGCGTGCTGCGGCTGAGCGCGCCGCTATCGTCAACGCAGCAGCACAGGCCGCGGTAAGTGAATGCTTGCTCTGGTGGATGATTACTCGTGCGTTCTTGTGTTGACTAATGCTTTGTATGCTTGTTTGTTGTTCAATGCAGACGGAGCAAAAGTTTTTGGCGCTAATCGACACGCTGATCGCGGAAGTGACATCGAAGAAGGACCGCGTGGTAAGATTCTCATCATTGTCATTCATCGCCCTTGTGCTCATGCTAAAGGGAGCTTTATCTGTCAATCTACCCAGAATCTGGTGGCAAACACGACGGGAGCGACGCTTGTGCATCTCGCGAAGACTCAGCTCGTGCAGCTCGTCGAGTACGGCGAACGTGAAATCGCCACGATTACACAGAGTGATGACGCCACGGACGACGATTCATCTTCAGAAAGCGGCGTTTCGGAGGTCGATGCGCTCATCAAGATCTTCGACCTGCGTCACCAGATCCTTTCATCCAAGTCGCAGTTCGAGAAGACGACCAAGACGCTTGCGAAGCGTACTGAGAAGCGCCTCCGCGCTGTCGAAGGGGAGCTCATGCAGCTGGAAGAGGCTCGCACGACGGAAGCCCGGACGGTCATGAAGGTCGTGAACCTGATCGACCAGTACTCGAACGACCTGGACAAGTGCCGCAACCTGATCCTGTACAACCAGGTTCTGTTGGAGAGCGTCACGCACCGTCGCAACTTTATCCGTTCGACGAACGTGAACGACCGCTTCATCCCTTCCTATCGGTACAGCACGCGGCTGATGACGAGCAGTAGCGACCAGCTCCTGCTGACTGTGCTTCTGGACAAGCTACGCGAGATCACTGGGTCCGTGAATGAGTGGCTGAAGATGGAAGCACACTACGAGAAGATGACGTCGAGCTTGAACGAGACGCTCGTGTCCATCGGAACCAAGCGAAGCCGCACTGGTGCTCCGATCCTGCTGCCGTCCACTCCCGCCATCTTTGCGCGCGTGAAAATCCCCCCGTCGCGCCGGCTTATTGAGCGCCAACTCGCCAACTACGAGATGAACTTGGCGGCGATTCGCGTCAAGCGCGCGCGGATGCGGAAGACGCTGGGCGGCATTCTGAAGATCGCCCGTGAGGAACATCTGAACGAAGATATCGTCACGATGACAGAAATGCTGTACGAGAAGTGCCGCGACCTCAAGGCGAAGCAAGAGGAGAACAAAATGGACGAGGAGATGGAAGACGACGAGCACGGTGACGACGACATTGACGGCGAGCATGACGATGAGGGCGAGGGAGACAGTGCCGACGAGCCCAGCGCCAAGAAGCTGCGAACCGATGGATCCGACGCGAGTAAGACGGATGAGACGACGGGCTCGACGGAGAACAGCGAGAACGACGCGAAAGATGCGAACGTGAACGACGAGACGCTGTCAAAAGCTGTGAAGGGCATCTCGTCTCTTCTTGGCGACGACCCGTCGGACCAGGACGAGAGCAAGTCGAATGATGATGATCACGCGTTGGGGCAGATAGACATGAGCGTGGATTCGCAGGGCCCCTCGCAGATTGCGGTGCCTTCGTCCGGCAAGCGCACGGTCGAGCAGCTGCTGGATCAGGCGGTAGACAGCTTTGACATGGACGCGGGGCTGGAGCTGCAGTTTCAGCAGCAGCAAGAGGAAGAAATGGAGCGCCAGCGCCAGGAGCAAGGGCGCCGGCATCAAGAGTTTGAACGCCAGCAGCAAGAGGAACTAAAGCGCCAGCAGGAGGAGAAGCGGCGTCAGGAAGAGCTCAAGCGCCAACAGGAAGAGCAGCAGCGCCAGCAAGAGCTGCAGCGTCAGCAGGAACTGCGCCGCCAGCAGGAGATCCAACGTCAGCAAGAGTTGCAGCGACAGCAAGAGCTGCAACGCCAGCAGGAGCTGCAGCGCCAACAGGAGCTGCAACGCCAGCAGGAGCTGCAGCGCCAGCAAGAACTGCAGCGCCAGCAAGAGCTGCAGCGCCAGCAGGAGCTCAAGCGTCAGCAAGAACTGAAACGCCAACAGGAGCTCAAGCGTCAGCAAGAGATCAAGCGCCAACAGGAACTGAAGCGCCAGCAGGAGCTGGAGCGTCAACGCGAGCTGGAGCGGCAGCAGAAGGAGCTGGAACGTCAGCGTGAGCTCAAGCGCCAGCAGGAGTTGAAGCGCCAGCAGGAACTCGAGCGCCAACAGGAACTACAGCGCCAGCAAGAACTGCAACGTCAACAGGAGTTGCAGCGCCAGCAGCAAGAGCTGGAGCGTCAACAACAGGAGATGGAGCGTCAGCAGGAGCTCCAACGCCAGCAACAGTTGCAAGAGCAGCAGCGCAAGCAGCAAGAAGAGCAGCGCAAGCAGCAGGAGCAGCAGCGCAAGCTGCAGCAGCTCCAGCAACAGCAGCTCCAGCAACAGCAACAGCAGCTCCAGCAACAGCAGCGGCGGCAGATGCACTCGTTTCAGAACATCAGCCAGCAGATGCCGCGGAGCAAGGAGATGCCGCAGGTCCAGTCGCTGCAGAGCCAAATGTCGGCGCAGATGACGGGCTCCAACCTGCAGATGCTGACGCAGGCGCACCAGCAGCTCTCGCAGCAGCAGCAGCAACAGCAGCGGCAGGCGCCGCACCCGCTGTACGGCGACGTGCAGAAGAACATGATGATGTCGTCGGGCCTCGGCACGAGCCAGGACCTGTACGTTGACCACAGCATGGACATGCACCAGCAGCACCTGGGATCGGATGTGCTGCGCCAGCACCACCCGAGCCACGACCTGAACGTCGGGTACGTCGGCGGGGCCGCCGCCGCTGCGTCGAGTCTGCGCGCGTCACAGTTCGCACCGCCTGCTGAGTTGACGCGGCCGACGCAGCAGCAACAGCAGCAGCAGCGCGCGTTCTACGGCGACCAGGTACTGCACTCGCAGGACGTGTTCTCCTCGCAGAGCCACCAGCAGTCGCACTTGTATGGACAGCCGAACGCGGCGCAGCAGCAGCAACAACAGCAGGCGCAGGACGGCCGCTCGCTCGTGGGCCAGGACTTCCTTCTGGGTAGGACGTACCGCGACCTGAACAGCGCGCACCTGAACCACCCGGGCATGGGTGACCCGTCCGACAACAACGACGTCAACATGGGCGACTGGCAGTAGGGCGGTCCGGGCTGTTGTACATACCGCGCCCAACACGCTCGCTGAGGCTGTTGTTTGTTCCGGTTTTACTTGTTCCCTTTCAGTCGGGTGTGTCGATCCAGTAGTCGACGCGTTGGTGGCGTGGACATGAATATGCATATACTCGAGATTTCGATGCGTGGTGCCGGCATGCTGCCATGTTGAAGTGACCTCTCGTGGTGCGTCACCCGCGCACGTCGCATGTCAAATGCCACCGATAGTTAAACGCATCACTTAGTGATGGACGTGTCTTTGTGGAGTGGTCGTCCACATCCACAGGACCACACGCGTTCTCTGCGTTCTCATGCTGCCTGTTGGCCGAGGTGCAGACAATATCCGAGCGCGTTGGGCTTCATAACATCTTCATTTTCCCTTCTTGTACTCTTCTCCTCGGACTATAATACGTTTCCACTTCCACTTGATGTCGCTGCCGTCCTCACTGGAGGTGCTAATACTTACGCGAGGCACTCAGCCCCGCATCGTCGCATCTAACACATTGGGTTTATTCAAAGGCTGCTCGTCGTCCGACGCCGTGGACGACGCACTCCCGGCAGCAGCAATAACAAGAAATAACTTACGCCCAGCGGGAATAACAAGCTCTCCGCACGATGCCGGCGGCGTCACCGCCGCTTCTTCATCGCGCGGATTGTCCTCGACGTCTCGGCGTTTTACACTGACACCGAGCGCGCGAGCACAGCGAGGCGCTGCTGGAGGCGGTCCTCGAGCTGTTGCTGCGCCGAGCGCGCCAGCTGCAGGTCGCGTTCGACAGTACGCTTCCACGCGTCCAACGCGTCGAGCTGCTCGATCGCCACCTTGTGCGTGTGGACGAGCGCGTTCTCGCTGGCCGGCAGGCGGCGCGACGCCTCGAGCGCCAGCGCGTTGCGCGGGTCAAAGTTGGTGCGCGCACGACGCGCAAACTCGCCCACGGCTGACGGGAATTTAGGCAGACGCAGATCGATAACACGCTGCGCGTGGTTGCGATAACGGCGCTGCGCCTCGGGCTGCACGACGTGGGTAGCCTGCAACATGAGCTGACCGGCTTCGACTGTAAGCGAGTACGGGCCATTCGCGAACTCCTTGGCCGAACCAGTGTACTGGGAAGACACGATCGTAGCCAGCGCCATGCGGAGCAACTGCAGTCCCTGACGGTAAAGTGCCACGCAGCGGTCGATCTGGGCGAGGATCGACGTGCATGCCTGCGCCTCGGAGGCGTACATGGCAATGTGAGCCTGAAGCTGCTCCACCTCGGGCAACCGGAGCGTACGGACGATCGCCGTCAGCAGCGCCTCCTTCTCGCGCTCGAGTTTCGCGATTCGGAGGGAAATCGGCTCGTCCTCGTCGTCTTCTTCGTAATCGTCGTCTTCATAGTCGTCGAAATATTCGTCCTTCTGGTTTGACGTGAACGAATCGGCACAGCTACTTGCTGATACCCGTTCCATCATGGAAGGGCGCATACTGGCGCTGCCAGATGTTCGGCGACGCCAGTCGTCAGCAAGAATGTCTGAGCGGCGCTCAAGACGCGCGAGCTCACTCTCGACCGCAACCGACTCGGTCACCTGTTCGCAGAGCGCGTGCTTGAGTTCGTCGACTTTCCGCGCGTCCGAGCGCACGAGGAACAGCGGAAGATACCGACGCAGTGGCGCGCGCTGCGCCTCCTGCTGCTTCTCGATCTCTTCCAGCAACTCGAGCTGAGAAGTGCGGTAGTGGCTTGACGATCGCTGGAGGCGCTTCACCGCGTCTCGGACGACGGCCATCTCCGGATTGTCCGTAGAGGACGTGAACGCGTCCATCTGCTCGACGCGGCGCAACCGGGCTAGCACAGCACTCACGTCATCAAAGCGGCGGAAGAGCGCGCGATCCACGGACACCGGTCGGCTGGGGGCTTTCTTCTTCGTAGTAGCCACTGCACTGACCCCGATCGTACTTGAAAGCTCCGTCGCGCTCGCGGGCTTGGCCAGCAGCGCGATCGTGGATGCGTCCGCGGGGAGGCTCTGCGTCCGCCGGCGGAGGCGCGAGGACGCGGCGGTGGGCGTGGGCGGCACGCGCGCCATGATCGGGGCGGTGGCCGGCGGCAGGCGTACGGCGTCCTCCTCCGACCCGTCGCGTGCGCGGGCACCGAAGGGGACGACGATCGGCGACAGCGGCGGCTTGACGTGGTGCTTGGGCGAGGCCACCGCGGGGTCCTCGCGCTGCTGCGACTGCGGCGACATGACGGCCACGTGAGGCGCCATCAACACCTACGGGCACGAGCAGATCGAGCGTCGACGAATCGACCACTCGGCGACAGCGAAGATGGGGAAATGGACCACCTTTCCGAGGAAAGGTCGGCGGGAGGAGGGACGACGTGCGCTTCCGCGCGCGGGTCGCCCAAGCGGGGGATTCCGAATATGGCGATGGACCCCGTGGTCGCGCGGGGGCGGGGCGAAGTCTCGAGAAAGGACGGCGCGACAAAGGGAAAGCAACCACCCAGCCGCGCTTGGAACAGGGAAAAGCGGCAGTCGCGTCTGGGTCGAATGGGCGGGTGGCGACGGGAAATCGCAAGGTTTTATCGGGTTTTTCGCTTACAAACGGCAAGTGACGGATGGGTTAATGGCGCAAAACCTCGCGAGGTGTGAGGTTTTGTGGGGCCAGTGATGGTCACATAGCTGTACCCTAGCTGATCAAGAAGCAGGGAAGGATACGAGACGAGGTTTTGTGGTGGGTGAGTTACAGTAGCCCACTGTACCGTAGATAGTTTTGTCGACTTTTGGGCTCAGATGTCGACTCAACCCCGCTTTTTTTTCTCAGCAAATCGGCCAAGAGGTTAGACCCGAGCCAGGTGGACACCGCGAAACGGTTCAAAGTCGCCTGGTGCACTTTTTTCGTGCGTTACTTAGCGCCGCGCTGACTGTGTCACGCCGCGCGAACACAATCGATCGGTTCGGTAAAGTCGACACCAAGCCCCCCTCTCGCTCCTGAAGCTTTTCTTGCGACCAGACGCAGGCACCAACCAGTCGCAGACCTTGCGTTGCCATCGTCACCAAATCTGGGCTCGCGTATTGTGCCGGACCATACAAAAATCAAGATAAACGACTTACGTACGCTCGCGCCCCTCCACACGCGTGAATCAACAACCGGCGCGTCTCACAGACAAGTGAATTTACGCCTCAAAGGACTGGCGCTAGCGGCATTTCCATTTTCATGAAAAAAGTGTGGTGAACTTGCTTGCCTGGACGTAAATTTAGAGAGCGTGCAGACTATTGCTGATACGCTTGTGCCGACCAGCTTTTGTGGTTCACGCTTGGCGCTGGCGTGCCGCCGTTCCAGGCTGGACGATTCGTGCCTCGTGCAACTGTGTTCGTCTGTGTGGGTGGGTGGTTGATCGATCGGTCGGATGTGTCATGCTGATGGAATTTTCACATGTGGTCGCCACTTCGCGCATTTTCCCGCCACATATTGCGCGATTTGGATGTCAAAAAAGATACCTTTTCGAGATTTTTGCCATCAGCTGCTTCACAAACCCATCGTTCACACAATTTTCCGCTCAAGCGTTCACGCCACCTTGATACAAAGAGTGCAGGAATCTTCATCACGACGCGATAGACTGAGATGCGTGCACGTTAAAGCGGACTTCTGAACCAACTGGAGGCAATGAGTGTTCGCGGCGCGCATGCGGTCAGTCGAATGGTAACTGCGACGGCTACTCGACCCTCGAGAAAGAAAAACAATGGACAGTCCCGCGAGCAAAATTTCTCTAATTGTTCGGATATCCGGCTCGGCGCCTTGTATTCGATACGGCCACTGCTGCACACCGACCGGCAACATGCAGCGACCAGCAGCAGCGAAGCGCACGATTTGGGCGTGGCGACCGATCGGATGATTCCGGACACCGCACTATTGAATACATATCGATACCACCTTGCAAGTATGCGTGCTGGCACCGTGCACGTAGCGCGCATAGAACGTTCCCCAATCTGACATCATTACTTGGCAGCTCGGAACTTGACGGGAAGGCACGCGAGCAGGTTGACAAATGAGGTTGCGTGCGAGCGCCATTGTCGACGCGTGAGTGGTGGTGAGCAGTCGAACGTTCGAGACCAGCGCGCCGCTCATTGGTCTGCTCAATGCGCTCGGTCCGCCACCGTGTTGGGGGCGCCAACCCGCGAATCTTCCACCCTGCGCACATTTTCTCGAATTGAAGGGAGAAGGAGGAGGACGCGATCTTTGCTTGACGGTTCATCTTCGCTGGAGGAGCCCTCCGACTTCTAATCGGCGTAGGTAGGGGCTCCTCCCCCTGCACCATCACTGGCACCCAGTAACCTTCACTTTTCCGCTTTTTCGGGTCTGATTGGGCTCCTAACGCAAAAATTGATGTAAAAGTGTCGGTCTTTTTCGACTCGTCCCATGAATTTTCGCCCCACCATCCATGGTTTTGTCGCTAGTGTTCGTCGCCCCTACATGAGAGCAACGTGGTACCTTCACTGCGACCTGAGCAACTACACATTCCACAATGACAATCGCCAAAAAGCAAGCGCAACGCTTCGCTCGCTACACCCCCACAAGCTAAGTCGACGCGGATCGGAACAACTCGGGGCGAGCTTCTCGCGGGGCATGTTCAACGCAGGGATCCTGAGATCCGAGGTGCATCATCTTCGGAGTGGACCCCGTGGGCTTCGTGGAAAACCACCGACACCCATCGTTGTCGCCAGCAGCGAGAACGTCCCCATTCTCGGCGATCTTTTCCCCCAAAAGTCGCCGAGTAATGTCCGCGTCATGAGAGCTCTTTCAGATACAGCACTGTGCAGACACTGGGTGTCGCGGATTAGCCGACGAATGGCCGTGCTTCTCGCCCAGTCGAGGAGCAAGGGAGAACATCGCATGGGTGTTTGCCACGCACGGCCACACACTCGCCAGTGATCGGTCGTCGCGATCGTCCTTGCTTTGATGGCAAACTCACTCTCTAGCCATCACCTGCTCTGCAGGTTGCAGCTCGCGCACAGACCCTCGATATGGTGTAATTCAAGTGCAGGCGATTGTTAGAAGTGTTCGCGATCTGACTGGTAGGCGAGGAAAGGAGCTGCGAGTTTATCGAGGCGAACTTGCGAAAGTTAAGCGCAAGGATAGGCTCGGATCCGACCAGGCTGCGGGCTGTCCTCCGCCAACAGTCACACGCGTGCGCGTGGTCCTCACCATCAGTATTCGTCCACAGTAGCATTACTGTGGACGCGGCCGTATAGGGGCGACGTTGAGTCTGTGGCGTTCAGGACGCCCGATATCAATTGGAGGCTGATAGCGAGCGGTGCTTCTGTGCCCTCAGATCTTCGTCACGATTGTAAAGGGTTAATACTGGTGTACACTAGGGTGCCACTGCATCGCGTTCAATTAATCGCGCTCTGGGCCTCCTCGCCACTCTTGGAAGGCGTTAGACTTCTTCGAGGGTCGACGCGCGAGGACGTGATGATAGCCCAGAGCTTCATTTTTCGGCAGGGCGGACAGCGTTGTCCACCCTTCCCCATCCCATTTTCGAAGAGGAATTGTCTCCTGGCCGAGTTGGAGCCCAGTACATCAGCACATAGCGACATCATCCCAAGAAGAGCGTAGCATGCCAAAAGTCACACACAAAGAGAGAAAGCATTGCTCTGCTTCAAGGCTCCGCGCCGTCGACGCGCGTCTGCCCAGTGTGCTGTTAAACGCCTTCTGATACGCGTTCCCAGCATTTTACGGTCATCCAGCCTCGAATTACGCGTCAATCGTTAACATTTAGTCCCGTGCTGGCAATGACGTAATACCCGATTCCAGCGCTGTTCATTCACGCAATCTTGTCGGTGAACCGGCTGCTTTTCCATGCATTTCTGAAGCCCCAGCAGCGACGCAAGGCCGGCGCCTGCCCGCCGTACGTCCACAGAAAACTTGAGCGTCATCGCATGCCAGCTGATCACTGATCGTGTTCGCCACGCGCTTCAGCAACTCCCGATCTGCGCCGCGCCTTTGCCGGCGCCCGCTAATTCCTTGGTTGCAATGGCCCTCGCCCACCTAAACCCAGGTCTAAAATCACGCGTAAATGAACGATCGAGCACGTTTTGTCAGCTTCCGCCCCGCGCCTGGCTGCCACTCACATGTCGCCCCCAGCAGTTCAACGCCATAATTATCCAATCACGGCGCGCGCCCTTCGCTCCCGCCGTCGTCCCACTATTTCCTACCCCCGACCATAAAACCGCGGCTAATTCCGACCGCTTTCGCCGCGTTGTCCGCCCCCCTTGGTACCGCCGACTCTCTCTTCCGCCCACCGCAACAAGCTGGTCACTTGGCAAAAGATTAGACCGCGCGCACCCGAATAAGGAGACAGGCCACGCTTCCTCCCCCGCACTTTCCCCCTCTTTGCTATTGTATACGAAGACCGCCATGCTGAAGCTTCCGGCCGGCTACGGGTGCGACGCGGGCGACGCCACGGACGAGAATGGCAGCGGTGGTGCGCGCCAGGTGCAGCAGCAGCAGCAGTTCCACAACCTACCGGTGGCCGTGGCGGTGCCCGTGTCGGGCACCTCGAACCTGCAGCGCCAGCGCTCGCTGAACTCGGCGGGCGGCAGCGGTGGCACGCCAGTGCGCCGGAAGACAGCGCACCAGTTCTCCTTCCGCTCGCTCACGGGCTCCGAGTTCATTCGGCTGGCCGACTTTGCGGGCAAGGTGCGTTGTCTCCCTTCCGCCTCTGATAGATTGCGGATGCCGGGTGGTATGATGGGTGGCAGGTGCGCCCACACCGTTGTGTACACACGAACGCCGGTGAACGTCCGTGCGTGCGCCTGGCGTCCGGCATTTACAAAGAAACGAGCGTGTGGTATGTTGAATCTAACCAGCTGCGATCTTGTCCTTTGCCGTTCCGTAGGTGGTGCTGATCGTGAACGTGGCGTCGCACTGTAACTCGACGACCAAGGCGTACGTGCAGCTGAACGAACTGGCAAGCATGTTTCCCGACCTGGTGATCATCGGCTGCCCGTGCAACCAGTTCGGCCATCAGGAGAACTTGAACGGCGAAGAGATCTACCTGAGCCTGAAGCACATCCGCCCGGGCAAGGGCTTCGAGCCCAAGTTCCGGCTCACGGAGAAGGTCGAGGTCAACGGCGCCAACGCGCACCCGCTGTTCAACTTCCTGCGCATCGCGCTGCCCTACCCGTGCGACCGCTCGCTGCTGGACGAGATGTCGACGCCCAGCGGCGTCTTCTCGCACCCCATGCGCCTCATCTGGATGCCCGTCACGCGCGCCGACGTGAGCTGGAACTTTGAAAAGGTGCGTTGACCTCGTACTCCACGTGCATGCATGGGATGACTAACGACGTGTGCGTGGATGATGCGAGCAGTTCCTGATCGGACCCGACGGCACGCCGTACAAGCGCTACAGCCCCAAGCTCGACTTCAAGGGCCTGGCCGAGGACATCCGCTTCCTCTCGCAGATCGACATATCCAACGAACACGGCCTGTGAATACAAAAATCATTCGGAGCCTTCGCGAAGGAAGGAGGAGGGGGAGCATCCAGCGTCCTCGCCTCCATACTGGTCGCCGCTGCCTGCTGGTCGGTTTTGGCTGTTAATCGCCTCACATCATCAATATATATTGACGTTTTGATTAATTTTAGGTTGTTGTTTGTATGCTTTTGTAAAATAGGTTCAAATAACTGATGGGTTTTCATACTGAAATCAAGCTATTTTACGTCGCGCGTCAGCTCCGTGTTTTATCAATTATTGATGTACCTATTTGATGGTACATTTACCCCACGAGTTTCCTCCAATCATCACGCGCGCGTCTCATCGGTACCCTATCCTACTTCAATACTGGACCTTATCTCGGCGCCAACCAACCGCATCCCAATCGCCAAGCGCCACACCACCAAACAGCTCAGCGCACACGTCCGACCGACCCGCCGTGTTTGCTGCCTTCTCCTGCTGCCCACGCGCTCCCTGCTGCTTCTCCAAACGCGCGATCAGGTTCATCATCTTCTCTAGCGTCTTCTCTATCGGTTCCTGATCTCCCGCGTCTCTGCACGACCCGAGAACGATGCAGCACGACGAGCTCATCTGGGGCGTCATCTCCAATCAGTTCTGCTCTTTCAAGAGCAAGTACGTGGCCTCCTCCGCTCCGTCATTGACCACGAGTCCATGACGATGCCCTTGATGATGATGCTGTTCCTGCGTACTGACCGCTGCTGTGACTGACTGGCCAGGCTGCCAGGCACGGGCAACATGTTCTGCCGCAACGAGTACAACGTGACGGGTCTGTGCAACCGCAACTCGTGTCCACTGGCCAACTCTCGCTACGCAACTGTGCGCGAGCACGAGGGCGTGTGCTACCTGTACATGAAGACGATCGAGCGCGCGCACACGCCTAACCGGCTGTGGGAGCGCGTGAAGCTGAGCAAGAGCTACACCAAGTCGCTGGCGCAGCTGGACGAGCACCTGCAGTTCTGGCCCAAGAAACTCATTCACAAGAACAAGCAGCGCCTGACCAAGATCCACCAGTACCTCATGCGCATGCGCAAGCTGCGGCTCAAGACCAAGCCCAAGCTCGTAGTCATCAACAAGAAGATCGAGCGCCGCGAGAAGCGCCGCGAGAAGAAGGCCGAGTCGGCCGCCAAGCTCGACAAGTCGATCGAGAAGGAGCTGCTCGAGCGCCTGCAGAAGGGCACGTACGGCGATATTTATAACTTTCCCGAGCGCGAGTTCTCCAAGGTGCTGGCCGACAAGGGACAGGTCGACGAGGACGTCAGCGACGAGGAGGAGATCGACGACGAGGCCGAGTACGACGAGGAGGAGGAGGAGGACGACGAAGAGGACGGACAGGTCGAGTACGTCGAGGATTTCGGAGAGGACGACGAGAGCGACCTGGAGGACCTCGGCGATGACTGGCAGGACGACGACGAGGAGCAGGACGAGGACGACGAGGACAGCGACGAGGACAGCGACGAGAACAGCGACAAGGACGAGCGGCCAGCCTCCCGGAAACGCAAGGCGCCATCCAGCAAGCCCTCCGGCAAGGTCGCCAAAGCCAAGAAGTCGCGGAAACGTGCGTCTATCGCTCTCGTGGATGCTGTGGTTATTGTGATGTGGGCTAACGTGTGTTGCTTGTGGTCGGATGGCTGCAGCGTCTGGACCTTACGTGGAGATCGAGTACGAGCAGGAGCGCGAGGAAGAGACGGCCGGCGGCGACCTCAACTGGTAAACCGGCGGCCATTCGCCTGCCAAGACGCACGCGAGTCGATGGCCGCGGCCAGCGAAAGGTGCTCACTGTGAGCAGTCTCTTACGGGGGCTATGTCGTGCGCTTTGCTGCTGCTGGCCGTAGCTCATGGTGCTCGCTTGGCGTGAGGAGAGAGGAGGAGAGAGAGAAGAAGAGAAATACTAGACTTGTGTGGCGTTCACCTGCTTTAACCTTATCTTCACACACGCACATGTACTTCACGACCTCTTGCACCCTTGTCACTGCTGCTTGCACTGCTGCCTCGCGTCCTGCTCCTTCTCGTCGACTTGGCGCCGCAGGTCCTGCACGCTGGGCGGCAGTGCCGGGTGCCGCACAATACTCTTGTCGGCATCCCGGGGGGCGATTGCCAGCTCGTTGATTGCCGGCTCGTTCTCCTTGTCGGCACCTCCCCCGCCACTCTCCTCGCCTCGCTCGTCCTCCTGCTGGTTGCCGATCAGCCGGCTCCGAAGCCTGCGGTTCTCGAACTGCAGCTCCAGGTTCTCGCGCTCGAGGGCTGACGCGTTCTCGGGCCGCTCACCCTGCAGCGCGAGCTCAAGCTGCTCGACACGCTGTGCAAGCTCATCAGCCGCCGCTGCCTTGCCGCGCAGCAGCTCGCGCATGGCGTCCACCTCGGCCGCGCTCTTCTCACGCTCGTCCCGCAGCGTCGCGCGCATGTCGGCCACGCGCTGCTTCTCGGCGCGCAGAGCATCGCGCAGCTCCTGCAAGTGCTCGCGACTGCGCTCCAGCTCTCGCGCGGCCACCTCGTTCACGCGCTGCAAGTTACCCGGGCGCTTGGCGTTGTCCTTGGCCTCCTGCAGCTGCTTCTGCAGCTTGGCCACTGTCTCCTGCAGCGTTTTGCGGTCGCTCTTGAGCTTGCGGAACACCTCGAGCGTCTCGTTCGTCATCTTGACCTTCTCCAGCTTGTCGATGCGCGCCTGCTGCGCCTCGATGCGCGCCTCCGCGCGCTCCTGCACCAGCTGCGCCTCCACCAGCTGTCCGTGGTAGTGGCGCGCCTCGAGTTCCGACGCGCGGAGCGCCTCGCGCAGCTCCGCCAGCTCCTCGCGGGCCTGCAACACCTCTTGCCGGAGTGTCTCGACTTGCTCCGAGCCGCCAGAGCGGAGCTGGGCGACTTCCTCCTCGTGGGTCTCGCGCAGCGCGCGCCGAGCAGCGTCAAGCTCCTCGCACGTCTGCTCGAGCTCGAGTTGCTTGTGCTTGAGCTGCGCGAGCCACTGCTCCTGCTCTTCCACGCGTTGGAGCAGCTCGTGTTCGCGTGCCTCATGGGTCGCAGCCACCTGCGCGAGCTCCGCCTCCGCCTGCTCGTTCAGTGTGCGCAGGCGGTGGATCTCGTCGTCCGCGTACTTCTGGTACCTCTCGAGCTCCTCCTGCGCCTCTTGCAGCTGCTCGCGCAGGCCGTCCACCTCGAACGCCGCCTGCTTGGCGCGGTACCTGATCTGCTGCTCCCGCTGAGCCTCCGCCTCCTCCAACTGCGCTTCTTGCTTCTTCACACGCGCCTCGAGGGTCGCAACCTGCTCGTGCAGCACACGCTCATCGATCTCCGACTGGTCCAGTCGCTCCTGCAGCTTCTGCAGCTGATGCTGCTTCCCCTCTAGCTCGATTTCGTGCTTGGTCAGCGCGTCACGCGCGTCCTCAAGTTGCTGCTCCAGCTCGACGATGGCTTCCTTGGCGCGCTTTGACTCTTCCACCTGCATCTGTCTGGCCGCAAAGGCCGCGTCGCCCGTCGAGCCGCGCTCAAGCAACTCGAGCTTCTCCTCGAGCGCGAGCTCGCGCGTCTCGGCCGCCACGAGTCGCTGCTTCATCTGCCGCTGCATCTCGACCTTCTCTTCGTCGGACCGCTCCAACGCCGTCGACAGCCGCTTGATCTCCTTCTCAGCACCCTGTTGGCATCGCGCGGCGGCCTCCAGCTCGCCCTCCATGGCCTTGAGCTTCTCCACCAGCTCGGCCGTCGCGTGCGAGCTCTCCGTGAGCTCGCGCCGCAGCAGCGCCAGTGTCTCCTCGTACGACTTGACGTCCAGCTCCAGCGTGTGTCGGACCTGCTGTTGGATCTCCAGCTGCGTCCGCAGCTCCTCATCTCCACCGACAGGAGCAGAAGAAGCCTTGGATGGCGAGGACGTCGCAGCTTGCAGCGCCTCGCGCGTCCGCTCCAGTTCCTCCTCGAGCTCACGCTTCGATGCATCCGACTCCGCCGCCGTCGCCTCCTGACCAGCCAGCGACTCGGAGAGCTTCTCCTCCGCCTGGCGCAGCTTGTCCTCGACCTCGAGCAGCTTGATGCGCTGTTCGTCCGCCGCGACGACGAGCTTCATCTTCTCCTCCGACTCGATCATCAGCTGCGCCTCCAGTGCGCGCAGCTCCTCCACCAACTCGTCGCGCTGCGCGACCGAGTCGGCGAGCATCTGCTGGAAGGACGCGAGCGCAGCCTCGGCTTCGCGTTGCCGCGCGTTGAACTTCTCGACGGCGTCCGCAAGCTCCGCGTCGTTCGGCACCGTCGCGACCGAGAACTGGCCGCGCATCTTGCCGACCAATTGGTCCAGACCCACGAGTGGGTCCTCGTTCGCCTTGCTCTCCGCCTGCAGTTTCTCTAGCTGTGCGAGCGCTTGGTCCTCCGAGGCGGCCAGCTCGTGGTGGTGACAGCAGACCGCCTCTTTCTGCTCTTCGCCGCTGTCCGCAGCCTCCACTTTCGTTGGCAGGACGTCCGCCTCGCTCTCCTCCTTGAATTCGGCGTACTCCGCAGCGGAAGGCGCCTCCTCCTTCTCTTCTTCCTCATATGACACACGAATGCCTACCTCAAGTTCGTGAATCCGCCGCTGCAGCACCGCCTCTTCCTCTTCGAACTGCCGCCTCTCCGCTCTTGCTTGCTGCAGCCCCTGTTTGGCCGCTGCCGTTGCTTCTTCGTACATCTGCTTCTCCGCCGCGGCGTGCTCGATCTCCTGTATCATCGCAGCCACCGCCTCTGGAGGCAGTTTCTCGTCTGCCCTTTGACGGGACTCGTGCAGCACCATCATCGCCATCTCCTTCAGCTGTGAATCACGTTCCTTCAGAGCGACCAGCTCGCCCGTCATACCGCCAGCAGCTGCGGCATGGCTCACATCTTGCTGCAGCATCTGCAGCCGCTCCGTCTCCTGCTTGAGCGCCGTCACCTCCGCCGCGTGCTTGTCCGCAAGCTGCGAGATCGTCATCACCTTGGCGTCCAGCTGCGCGTGCAGCACCTTGACCTGGTGCTCCTTCTCGATCAGCAGGCTCTTGACGTCGCCGAGTTCGCTGACCAGGCGCTCGTTCAGGTCGGTTAGATCCTCCTTCTCCCTCTCTGTCGAGTCGATCGTCGCGCGCAGCTGCACCAGCTCGTTCAGCACCTCCTTGAGCTCTCCCGACACGTCTTCCAGCCCCGTCTTGACCGGCGCTTCATCGTGGCGCTCCTGCATCTGCTCCTTCTCCTTAATTAGCGTTCCAACGCGGGACTGCAGCTCCTCCACGTTCTCCTGCAGCTCCGAGTTGTCTTCGCCCATGGTCTTGATCTGCTGCTCCAGGCGGGATTGGCGTGTCGTCATGCGCTCCAGCTGCTCCTCCAGACCGGCCTTGGCGTCTATGAGCGTCTGCTTCTCAGCCAGGAGCTGCTCAAACTCTGATGACCGATCAGCCGCGTCTTCCTGCTCATCCTTCTTGTTTGATAGAGCCGCCAGCTCTTGCTCCAAGATGCGTGCTGCTTCCTGCGCCTCCTCCAGTTGAGCAGTCAGCTCCTTGGCCTTTTCGTCGAAAGCAGCCTCGAGCTGCTCGACGACCTGCGTCTTCAGAAGCTTCAGCCCGTCAATCTCTGCGTAGGCGTCTTCAAGCTGCTGGGTGTACTCCTCGATCGATCCCTTGGACGCCGCCTCGATGTTTGCCAGCGCCTCCTGGTGCAGTTCCTCCCGCCTTTGCTGCTCTTCCCTGGCGCGCGCTAGCTCCATCTGCGACTTTTTCAGCTGCCGCTTGACCTTCGCTAGCTCCTGGACGGCCGACGTGGCATCACTTCCCGCGGTCCTCGAAAGGCGCGACCGGAATTCGTCGACTTCAGCCAGCACCTCCTCCAGCGACGTCTGCAGCTGCTGCTTCTCCGACTCCCAGCGCGATTCCTTCTCCGCGACTGTGCTCTGCAGCGTCTGCAGGTGCTGCGTCAAGTCATCGCGCTCCGTGGTCATCGCCTCGTCGGACCGCGCCTTCTCTTCCACCAGAGCCTGGTACCGCTCTTGCTCACGGGCGAGCGCTTGCTGGCACGCCTCAAGCTGACGCGTCAGTTCATCGGGCGATTTCGTAGCTGCATCACTCACCACGTTCCCCGATTGCCCTTCGTAAGCAGCTTCCAGCTCTTTGATTCGCATTCGCAGTCGCTCGTTCTCATCCTGCGTTGGCGTCTGGCAGGCGCTGACAACGGACTGCAGCTCGTTTTGCAGCTTCACAACTTCGTCGCTGTTCTCGATGCCGGACGCGCTTGCCATGTTCGCCCAGAGCCCAGCCGTCTCCTTGTCGTCGGGATGGTGAAGCGACTGGGTCAGCAGCTGGATCCAGCGGCGATGTGCCTGAGCGGCAGCATCACCCTGAAGGGACGATCGTGTGGAGCCGGGGAGCTGACGGTCGCTCTCGTGGAAGTCCTCCACATCACTTGACAGTCGACTCCTCTTCGAGTCGGCCGATAGACGCTTTAATGACACCGGGGAGTCGTCGAAGGAGCCGAGGCGGCGCGCCTTGAAGTTGCTGGGGAAGTCGCCGGGGCACCAGGTCTCACGGCTACGCTTGCTGCGCGCCCGCTGCCGTCCGTCCAACAGTCGGTCCTTGTCCGCCGCCGCCTTGCTGGCGATGCTCGCGCTCGAGAGAATAAGTCCCTTGAGATGGTCGATCTTGACCTTGTGATCATCGATTTCGGCCTTGTACTGATCGCGCTCGATATGCACAAGCTTCTTGAGTTCGTGTACCTCGCGCTTGAGCCGTCGCAACTGCGCCTGGTCGTCCAGCACCTCGTTGACCGTGGCCGAGATCTGAATTCTCTTGGCGCGCGCCGCGAACTGCAGAGTGCTCTTGGTTTCCTCGAGATACCTCTCCGCAGGTGTGACGCAGCACACGATGAGCGTGCGCGTGTTGCCGCCCAGCGAGTTCTGCAGTAAGCGCGTGAGCTTGCTGTCTCGGAAGGGTGCATTCTGGCTCGCGGGGTCGCCGGCACTCGCGAGCGAGTTGATGACGCGCGAGAGCGTGAGCAGCGACTTGTTGATGTTGCCGGCCTCGCGCTGGCGGATGCCCTCGGCTGCCGTATGCCGCAGACTCTCAGACCCGGCGAGGTCCACGAGGCTCAGCGACGCGACCAGCACCGCGCCGTTCACGTCCTCATCCGAGGTCCTGCGGGTCGATGACGATGAGGATGACACAGCAGCGGAAGCCTTTCGGATCGCGCTCGACTTTCGCTTGCTCTCGATGACGATCCTGAAGATGCTGTGCGAGCGGGAGCTGCGCTCGTTCATGGCCGTCTGGCCTACGGTGCGGCGCTGGTTGCCCGCGTGCAGCAGGTGCAGGATGCTCTCGAAGTCTGTGATGATCTCCTCCTTGCACTCGACGTACACGCCCTTGCGCGGGTCCTCGCGTAGCTTGAGGCTCGCGTCCTTGTCGGGTGCGGCGAGCAGGTCGCGCACGACCTCGTTGTAGATCTCGACGAAGGACACGCGCAGCAGGAAGTCGCGGTCGTCGCACTGCTTGATGTATTGGAAGATGTCGTCCACCGCAAGCTGCAGGATGCCCGGTGACGCCGACAGGTCCAGCGCCTGGTGGTCGGAAGTGACCGACTGCGACGCCGAAGCCACCAGCGGGCCCTGCATCGTATGCGTCTTGCCTGAGGACGTCTGGCCGTACGCAAAGATGGTGCCGTTGATGCCCTCGAGCGTCGAGCGCACGATGCGCCGCGCCACGCGCGCGTACATGTCGGCCGTCGAGCTCTGCGCGTCGAAGATGTGGTCGTACTGGAACACGTTCGTCTTGCCCGGCAGCGGCGCACCTTGCGCGTCCGTGATGGAGATCAGCTGCAGCTTGGGCACGCAGCGCAGCACGCTCACGTCGCGCTGCCGCTCCTCGCGCTCCGTCAGTGGCCGCACGCGGATGCACACAGCAATGCTCTCGGCCGCGCCCGGCGGCGGCGACGCCACCGTCTCCATCGTCTCCACGCCCAGATCGCTGCTGGTGAGGCTGCACTCGTCGCTTTCGAGCCGTGACTCCGCGGTTGTGGCCGCGCCCGCGTCCACCATGTGGTCGCACGCCTGGAGCCGCGAGCGGAAGTCGACGGCAGGCCCAGAGATGGCGACGGATGGACGGTTTTCTCCTGATCCCTCGTCTTCTTTCCCGCGGGTTTCAAAGTGTGTTGGTGGAGCTGGGTTTTGGCGGGAGACCATCACTCTTGATACAGTTTACTGTATATTACTTCATAGTTTATAATTATGATCAAGAATTATGAATTTAAAGAGACTGACAGCAAACCTGAGTTATGATCACAACGGAATATAAAGTACGGTAATTCCCAAAAAGGGATTATATGTAACAGGATAGAGGCAAGACTTCAACGTGCTATATACCTCGCGCCGCTGCTGCACGTTGACTTCCCTTTCGGGGTGCTCGGTATACGGCTGTCCGCCGCTATGAGATCACGCAGCTCTGGCAGCAGCTCTCGTGGGGCTTGTCGCTCGCCCTTGCGTCCGCAGGCGTCGCGGGCGGTGGCTGGAGGCAGGTAGCGATCTGGCGGTCGGTCCAGATCGGGTTGGCACAAACGGCGGGCATGCTCACGGCGCGCACCAGACCGACGGGGTCGCTCGCCGGCTCGGGGTCAGGGATCTACACCAACACACGCATACAATAACTATTTAGTCCTGCTGCAGGTGACTGCATCCTCTTTGTTGTCATGCAGAAGTCGCTTACCGGCTCGTAGTAGACGCTGTCGTTGCGGTGAGTCATGACGTCCAGGTCGCGGTCGATGACCTGCTCACAGCGAACAAAGACGGACTGCAGCAGCGCGCACCGCGGCTTTTCCTCGCGCTGAGACGCCAGGAGGCTCTCATACTTTTGTTCTTGAGGGGCGCACTGGGCTGCAAACAGCGCCTTGGCCTTCTTGAAGTTGGCGATCGCGATGGTGCACGCCTTGGCATCCGTACCGCCAGCCTCCTTGGCCATGGATGCCGCGCCCTGGAAGTATGTCGAAACGGACAGGTAGTAGGGCGCCTTGAAGCCACAGTAGAGCCGAACTCGGTCCGCCACCTGCGACGACGCGCACGGCAGCGATCGAGCGGCGAACGCGTAGCACTCTGCGACGACAGGACAGTCAGAATCACCACTCTATCATGCCAACATTGAGACAGCGACTCACCTTTGTAGCGCATCGAGAGGTCCATCGCGAGCTTGGACATGAGGGAGTAGTCGACCGTCTCACGGGTGACGCCGCGCAGCAGGACCAGCTCCTGCGCCTGTGCGAGCGCGATCCAGAGCAGCATCTGCGGGAAGTGGCCGTGCGCGAGGTCGGGCACACGATGCAGCGCCTCGAGCTCAAGTGATCGCTGCTGGTTTGCACTATTGCTGCCGTTCTCGGCGCCGCGCAGTTGCTCCGCGCGCCACTTGGCCATCGCGTCGTCGTCCGGGATCGCAACACCTTTCTCTTGGGCGCCGAGATCTGCAGCGGGAGCGCCGATGACGCGCGGGGTGATCTCCATGGACTCAAGACACGCCTCCAAGACGCCGGCAGCGTGCAGCAAGAGCTGATACGCGAGCTTCAGCTCCGTTTCGTCCGTCTCGCGAAGTCGCCGGGCTAGTAGTGCGTCCGCCTTCTGGCGAGCGATGTTCATCATCCAAAGCCCAGCAGCTAGAAGAACGTGCGCGTACTCGTGCCGCGCGTTGAGAGCGACCACAGTCGAGTCTGACAGCGCGCCGCGCCATTTGCAGAAACGTAGACACTCGCTGAGGTGCGCCGATCCGTCCGGGCCTTGAACGGTGGGAGTGACCTCAGCGGTAGTAACAGGCGTTGAGTCGGTGGTGTCATCGTTCGTTTTGTCGGGTGTCGCTTTCTGGTCCGGCACAACTCCGGCTGGGTCAATAAGCGGCTGCTGAAGCGCCTGGGTGGTCGAACTCGTCACCGACGCGGTGGCGGCGGTGTCCGAAGCGTCTGAAGCCGGCGGCGGCTCGGCGAATCCCTTCACGAGCGACAAATACACGACCAGCTTCTGCATGTAGGCCGATATGTCGTCGACAGAGTGCACAGCGTCAGCCGCGGGGCTCGCATCCAGCTCCAGTGCTGCGCGCGCGGACGTGATCACTTCCGCTAGCCTGGAAATGGGCTCCTTGGCCTGCGCCGAGGCCGCGAACTTGCCTAATTCTGCGAGGAAGTCGACCTGTTTCGCGCACGCCAAGCGTCAGATCAGATTACGGACAAGCTTCCAAGCGCAGGGCAGGTCGGCGACACCTTGGGCGAGTGCTTGAGACCCGCGTTGGCCGCGTGGACGCACGGAGGAAGCCGCTGGTCCGCCATGAAGAGCAGGTCGGCGGCAGGAAGGTGTCCAATGCGATTGTGTCGAACGCCGGGCAGATACTTTGGACAAGAAGCCGGAAAAAAGTGGGTTGTAGTCTGAGTCCATTCTGAATCTCTGAGAATCTGATCATCTGAGAACTCAAGGACATGAATAGATACATTCGCCAAGACTACAATGACCAACGAGAACCCTAGTCAGAGGACGAAGCTCCAAGCCGCCGCTGCGGCCACCACATCGTCATGGTGCTGGTCTTGCCCGAGATTCTCGGGCCGAGACGGGCATAAACTCGTTGCAGCGTCAATCTCGGGCTCACTGAGCCATGCGGCGTGGTGCTCTTGAGCTTGCCAGCGCGAGAATCCAGAACGGCCAGCGCAGGGCGATTCGAGTCGTGTTTCACTCATGAAAGGATATGGCACTTGTCCAAGAAGCTGATAATGGGCGGCATTGCAGTGACGCGTGAATGCCGTGAAGCCACCGGTCGATTCGGCGTCATCATTGCAGGGAAATGATCCACTGTGCGCCCTGTGTGCTCAAAATCTTGTTCTGGGTGCTGTCCTTGCCGACGAAGCACCAGTGAACCACCACTATCAGCCACGAGCGCCGCTGGCAACGATTGGTGATGTGGAGAGCCTGGACGCCTATATTCCGCGCGCAACATGTCGACAAGGCAATCACGCGAATGGTGACGGTGATGGCGGCGATCGATCTGCTACTGATTACTAGTGGGAGGAGGCGAGTTGCGACTCTCCAGCGGCACGGCAAGCCTGTCAACCTGCGTAAAATGGGCGATCACTGCTATCAAACCATGCGCAATCGCCACCTCCGCACCTGGCACAGGCACTCGCGCTTCGACATTGTATCTGTGCGCTGTTCTAGTTCACGACGCGCTCGTCACTTAGTTTGGATCTTCGAAAATGGCGCGTACGTGCTAGCTACCAACGCAAATTGCGCAGTAATACCGTCGAAGCCGCGGCAATCTTACTACCGACGATTATTCCAGACGCTGCTTTGGAAGCATCAGGCGCTGTTCAAGATCATCGAAGGCGTGTGGTTCACATCTTCTCCATAGTCCCGAGGACCAGAAGCGGCTGTGCATTTCTCATCTTGACATGGTGCGGTACCTCGTGAGCGTCGGCGCTGACGTGAATGCCGAGTGCAATGGATGGACTCCACTGGGGTGGGCAGCTGACAAGGGTCACTTGGACATCGCTCGCTTCCTCGTCGAGTCCGGGGCGAACGTGAACGGGCTAGAGGGTGGAGAAAATCCGCTCGTGGAAGCTGCGGACGGAGGCCTCTTGGAGATCGCTCGGCACCTGATCGAGCATGGTGCTGGGGTCGACGCAAAAGGATGGTACGAGAAAACACCGCTGCACAATGCCGCCTGGGGTGGTCATTTCGACGTCGTCCAGTGTTTGGTGAGCTGCGGGATATACGTGAACGCGATGGGTGCCGATAAATGGACGCCTTTGATGTTTGTCGCCGCGAGGGGGCACACAGACGTCGTGCGGCATCTCATTGTTAACGGGGCGGACGTGGATTCGCACGAGAGCACGCGCAGGACATTCGAAGATAGATGTGCTGCCGCTAGACCGCTAATGTACGCCTCGTCCAAAGGTCCAGTAGAGATGGCGCGTTGTCTACTTGACCACGGCGCGAATGCGACACTGGTCGACTTTGGCGGCAATACGGCGAACTCTTTCGCTGTTCAGAACGGCCACCTCGAAATCCAAAGGCTTCTGGTGCCCCATATTCAACGCCCACATGCTGTTCTCGGGGGCATCGGTACGTCCAAGACGGCATCACTTTCGTCTAAAGCCCAGAAGTGGTTCATGCCTCCCTTTGAGATGGAGCTGCTCCAGTTTGTCGAGTCTGGAACCATCGGTGGGGAGTACCGGTCTCGGCGCTGATGTCGTGGTGAAGCTGTTCGCTCCAGAGTTCGCGAGCTCGTCGTTCGCAGAAGAGGTCGGCGTGTGGCACCAGCTTCGACATCCCAACGTGATTAAGCTCTACGGTGCCTGTGACGCCGGTCATCTCCATTTCTTCATCTGTGAATACGCGAGTAATGGCTCGTTACTAGAGTATCTTGCTTCGTACCATCCTGAAAACCGTAAGCCGTGGAGGTTCCTGCATCAGGCAGCGTTGGGTCTCGAGTACTTGCACGAGCGCAAGATCGTCCACGGAAACCTTCGTTGCGGCAGCATCCTGATTGGTAGCGACGGACTTGCCAAGCTTGCCGATTTCGGAGTGAGCGCATCTGCCAGCAAGTTATAAAAACTCGCTGAATCGAAGCGGTGGTATCCTTCGGAGCCGCTCAGAGGAGAGGAGGGATCATTTGCCTCCGATATATACTCGTTCAGGTTGTGCGCTCTAAAGACAATGACAGGAGAAGTACCATGGCCTACACACAGCGAATCGAGGTTGGATCAGGTGAAGATGCTGTGGGAGCCCGTGGCAGAGATTATCGATCCGACCGGACCAGGCTGCTTGATGGGCATCCTGGCAGGTTTTGTCTCCTTGATGAGAATGGCTGGTGGACCCGGCTACTACAACAAGAGCGTGCAGATACTGCTGGCGCGTATGTCCTGCCAACAGCCCCGCAAACGAGCGTCGGCTGCATCAGTTGTTCGCATGCTAGATCTATACGCTGCGAAGGAAGAGAATGGTGAGCAAGCGTCCAAACCAGACACGGAGCCATCACTGGGCAACACAACATGCCCGAGCGATACGACAATTCGTCTGTGGGGTAAAATCCAAGTACTGATGCTCGAAAGTACTGGTGACGCGCTTCAGCAGCACGTCCTCCAAGAGCTCTCAGCACTATTCACTATACTAGAGCAGTCAGCACACGAGTGGATGAAGCTTGAGCGATTTCACGACCTACTCGTCGACTTTCATTGCGCGATCGAGCTAGGGGAACAACCGAACCAGACGTTTCTCCTCTCATCGACTCGAGCAGCCAGTAATAGTCTCTTCTTCATCAACCAGCGTATCGGTTTACTGTGGAAGATGCTGGGCGAATCGCCTGAAGATCGTAGCCAGCGCGATGCGCGATGGAACTAGGTGTGTGACAAGAACTTGGAGCTATACACGTCGGATGCGATCCGGGCGTTGGCCGCGCCGGCAGATGTCAAATCGGTCGAGCCTCGCTGCGCGTTCTTCTCGATTTTAAGGTCCGAGATTAGGAATCACTCGAGCCGCTGCACACCTGATCAGTTGTTGGCGTTGCAGAGGGCCATTGACGACGCCCTTGGCCAGTCCGAAACCGATGGCTCCATCACGATGCTCGAGTGGTTTGTCCTATCGCATGAGCTACTTGTCGACGAGTGAAAGCGGCTCGGAGCCGGGGGGGGGCGGGGCGGCAGCGTCTACCTCGCCAAATGGCTGGACTCGGATGTGGTGGTAAAGAGGCTCGGAATTAGTGGAAATGAGTCGACCGGGTCTTTCTTGAGCTCAATGGTGAACTCGTCGGACGTTGTGAGCACAAGTAACCGCACCCAGTCGGCCTTATCGACCAAGAAGCGGAATATGTTCGAGCACGAAGTCGGTATCTGGTTTCACCTGAGCCATCCGCACGTGGTTCGTCTCTTTGGCACCTGCCACGTTGGCACACCGTTCTTCGTGCGCGAGTATGCGACGAATGGCTCGCTCAACAAGTATCTACGCGATCACCCCAACGAGATTTGGCATAAGCTCTACGAGGCCGCATTGGGCGTTCAGTATCTTCACGAGCGCGGGATTGTCCATGGGGACCTCAAGTGCAACAACATCGTGATCGGCAGCGACAGCAAGGCCAAAGTTACGGACTTCGGGATGAGCTCGGTCATCGGGCTGACAGACACCGAACACGTGCAGGTCTCTGGCGCCTTCCAATGAGTCGCCCCTGAGTGTCTCGAGTCAGGCGCGCCGCAGCTCTCGGCCGAATCGGATATCTACTCCTTGGTCATGTGTATCGTGGAAGTGCTGCGAGTCGTGGAGCGGAACGAGATTCTGGGCCCGCCACCTCCTTGGGGTGACCTCGATTACTTCACGGTCAAGGTTCATGCGTCCTACGGGAAGCTGCCACTGCGTCCGAACCGGGCATCTGGTGATCAGTGGGCGCTGGTCGAGAAAATTTGCTGCCAAGATCCAGCCAAGCGCGTGAAGATCAGCACTGTCGTTGACGAGCTTGCTCGGTATGCAGGGCTCGTTGATGGTAGTGCGAGTGGCGAGATGGCACCCACTCCTTCTGCGTCAGTCGCCATTGAGGAGATGAAGGCGTTTATCGAGCGTCTCGACAGCGACGTACGCAGACACGGACTGCATGAAGTCTTCGGTCTGCTATGGGACCGAATAGATCGTGTCTACTCTCATATTGCTGCGCACTCGACCAACATCGCCGATACGAGCTGCTAATTGCGCGCGCTCGGGTTGGGACGATGCAGCCGGAGCATACTCTGACACGCCCGCTCGGTACATGGAGACTGCGCTCCAAGGGTGTGTGCTGCACCGACAACTTGACAAGTTCATAGCCGCCAACTTCATGAAAGTTGACGAAGTGGGCAGGAGGATCCACGACTGGAAGGCCAGGTGCTCCGAGCTCTTGAGCGTGTGAACATCACTCCGAGCACCATTACCATGGACAAGGGTGTCCTCGCGTAACCGGGCAAGCTTGCGGCCTCGGAGCAGGGATAGGGACACGTTTCCAGGTTCGCGGATGTGCCCACGCCTGTGCAAGCATTGCTTACCAGAACACGAACGCGACGCTAGCTCCGGGACTTTGCAAGACGGACGAAACGCTGCTGAAGCTCGCGTACCAGCTCTTGCTGCACGCCGCAGGCATCTTGGAGGCATGTTTCGCCAGCTTCCAAGCGCTGGGCAGGTCGGCGGCGTCTTCGGCGAGTGCTTCAAGCTCGCGTGGAGAGCGTGGACGTACGGAGGAAGCCGCTGGTCTGCCATGAGGAGCAGGTCTGTGGTAGGAATGTGTCCAAATCGGTTGTGTCAACACTGATCTGATATTGTCTGAGACGGAAAAGTGTATTGTTTGCTATATACTTCGAAGTTGTTTTTTCTGATACTTTGAGAATATTCGTTTCTATCGTCGTTTCTAACTCTAAGAATAGGAAACGTACTGTAATGGTTCGCAAAATTTGTTGAAGACGATCAGTACTGTGGCGGTGCAAAATGGTCGAATGACTGTCGTTCGAGCGGAGGCTTACGGAACGGTGCGACTCGTCTCGATGAAGTATGGTGTCATCAGTCGTCGGCTGATAGCGGAGGATGGACGGATCGCCACACTCCATTCCACTCCCAGCGCGACGTCCATCCCGCTCAAGAAGAGCTCAACAGTCGTCTCAGAGTTGCTTGCACTGATCGTCGAGCGCACAACAGGCAGCACGCGACGACGCGTCGTCTCTGCACGCGCGGCGTGCTGGCGTCAGCGGCACTCCCATCCAAGGCACTGTTCACGCGAGCGTTGATGGCGCAGCACCGCCCCCGAAATGAATCAACGAGCGCACGCTTCTTCATCGAACGAGCAGAGCTCGTGATCCTCACTCAATCAACTCCAGGTCACACTGTAGCAGACTGCGAATTGCAAACGGATCAGGGCTCCAGCCCCTGCCTGTTCTATATGGCAAATTACACAGCGATACAGTGTATCTGGTGCATTCTGTATGGAGTGAAATGCCTGCCGGCCCACACTATGATTTGTGCTGCCAGTCACAGGCTTTGTGATGACACACGACACAGCAGCAGCTCGGTCGGTATCTTTCTTTTCGCTGCTGAGAGCGAGTTTTGATGTACGAAAGGATCTGCGTCCTCTATTGATCAAAACACATGCAGAACAGTGCTAACCAGCCAGCATCTCACATCTGGGCGGCGTGCGCGGTAAAAACACGAAACACCACGCAGTCTTGAGTAATTCCCAATCGCTGTGTGAACTTTCCATACATTACACAAATATTCTATTAAACATGCATAAATCGATGAGCCACCTTACGGACACCTTCCAGTGCAAAATCGCTCCTTCCGTTCCCTGTGTTTCCTTCGAACCAAACTAAGTATTGAAAGCAAGCGCTATAGGCAGACCACCTTGCCTGCAGCAATGCATTATCATGGATTGGAAGTATATGTTCGACGACAGTGGGCCAATTTCCAACATCAAATCTAAATTCGGTCCTATCACTAAAATCTGGACAGTTGCCATATTATGAAGACTAATGCTGAATTCTAGTACTGCGACCAAATTCTGATTCGAGTCCAGAAGAAAAAACTATCCTTTGAATAATGGCCAATGACAATCTTTGGAGTGAAAATTGGCCAATGGTAATCAGACACCAACATAGATTATTGCAGGTACACCGGCCAAGGTAGGTACTGATTGCAAGTTAGGAATATCAGTAAGCTTACTATTCTTACAGAAATACAGTCGTAACACAAAAAGTACTAATACGCTCGTAATCAAAGCAAGTACTGAAATAATAGGGATATGTTATGCACAAAAGCATGTAAACACTTAATTCATTATCTATGTATACATGTTTACTTCAATGTACTGTTATAAGCATATAAACGGAGGACTTCATGAGAAAATGACCGAATTAGCAAAATACCAATCTTCATCATCCTACTTTGAAACGAATTTAAGTGCTTTTTGTAAACATTTCAAGCAACTTTAGAAATCTTAAAACTCGGACAAATCAATCCTGATTCCTAATTTTAGGTGTCCAGTATGTTTCAATGTTTGTAATCGCACACAGTCGGTACAATATGCATCACACCATTATATTGCATTGGCACTCCAATCTTACACCAATTCAAGCTAATTTACACTTGTTTGAAGCAGATGTGGCATTTTTGAGGATATGGAGCCCATCACAAGGGGGCACCATCGACTCTGGCTCACTCCTGCACGCATCTCTTTGAGTTTGTATGTAAGGCTGTTTTTTGCGCAGGTCAGAAAGAGTATAAATTTATGCACCATACTTAGTGTGTTGAACGACAGCACAGCAAAGCACTTATGTACACTATACAGTGTACGATATCGGTACACCTCATCACGGTACTTGCTCAGCCTATCACGTCAACATTAGTATACGCTGTACCAAGAACTTACTGTGTACTGTACACCACATTTATTATATTTTTGTAGTTTATGAAAATGTGCCATATCAATCATTTTTTTTTTAATTATTTTGCTTACACCAGCATCGATTTTTACTTTATAGAAATATTCATCAGGAATGATTGACTGTATGTATCTTTATATGATTTATTTAGTTTGAAGTTTTATGCATTTAGCTGTATTTTCGGTTTGTTATAGAGTGTACAGTGCAGAATGGTACAGTTCCATAGTACTGTATTGTCTTTCGATTTGTACAGTACAGTATGCGTTTATTTTTCTCACACGACAATCAAATTTCACTGATGTATCCAATTGAGATGAATGATGTTCTGCTGCATCACTAAATGTTAGCTAGTACTACCGTATGGAACATCAATAAATAATATACGCTATTTTGTCATTAACAGTACTTTTTTTTTCTGCATACAGCATACTGCATGCAAGTACAAATATGATCACCAACCATTGCAGAAAGCTGTTCAATTTATCTAAAGCAAATCACTTTTTGTCCATCCCTTCTCCCCCCCCCCCCCCCCCCCCCCCCCCC
>JAASGW010000203.1:0-45153 GCA_023334395.1 Phytopythium sindhum
AACAGTGTGCGGCTGGGTGCGTCAGGCGTGGCGCGGCACGCCGACTTCTGTGGTTCTAAACTTGATTGAAGCAGCCGGCTTGCACGACGATCCGTCGCGATGGTTTATCCATAACCACGACGTGTACGGCTGGAAGTTTCAGCAGTTGTGGCCCACCAACTCCGACGACCGTGACCCCGCAAGCAATGGTCCTTTTAATTTGGACGATCTCGATGTTGCTTTGGATGATGTGGAGGTTGTTGAGGAGTAGGGAATTTGAAGGCCTCTACGAATAAAAGGTCTCTTCTGATGTTTTTGCGTTTTCGAGAGGTCACTAATAATTACAAGACCAATCACTAATCGTAAAAATCCGTTAGAATGTTCACGTCATTAACTTATGCAGATTCCACGGTACGCTCACCTGTCAGTCAGCTCCGCTCCAAACAAGAAGAAAGGCACGCCGAGAAGGGACCGGAACGACCGCAAGGCGCACCTTCCGCTTGCCCGCTCGCTACTGGACGCGCGAGGGTGCGAGAGACCGACATGCCGCGCGCCTCGGACGCGGCGCGAGGCGTCCGCGCCGTCGCCGACGCATCTGAGGGCGAGGCAGAGGGGCGCGCAGCGTACGGGACGTTCCCGGAGCCGTCGATCGCGGCCGAGGGCGACGATAATCAGGCAGACGATTCGTCTGGAGCGAGTACAGGAGCCGATAAACTGCGCGCAGACACGAAGGAAAGGGACAGACAGGGTGGTACGAGCAGTTTGAGCGTACAGGAGGGCGAGATGCTGCCGTTCTTGCACCCGGACTCGAAGCGGACGTCGCGGTGGCGGAAGCTCATGTTCGAGTTGTTCAATCGCAAGTCGCTGAAGGAGCAGCTGGAGGCCGGCGAGATCTGGCGCCTGCCACAGAGACTGACCAGCGCGCGGGCGTCGGCCGAGTTCTCCAAGGTGTACGCGCCTGGGAGCTGCTTCAGCCTCAAGGCGGCTGTGATGCGCACCCACTGGAGGCAATTGGTGGTTTGCTGGATGCTCGAGCTCGGAAGTCTTGTGTTCGCCATGTCGACGCCGATCATCCTGTACGCGGTGCTCCAGACAGCGGTCTCGGGCGAGGACAAGCTTATCTGGGTTGGCATTAAGCTGGTACTGCTCTACGCGACGTCTCTGGCGGAGATCGTGATGCACTGCCACAGCCGCTTCATTGGATTCAAGATCAACGTGCAGATTACGGGCGCTCTCCGCACGCTGCTGTTCGAGACGACGCTGGGCAACGCGTCGCGCGGAGAGCCATGCCCCGACGGATTCGGCTCTTTCTTGTGCCGTGGCTCCCGCAAAGAAGCTACCACCGTCCGTCCGGACAGCAACCATCACTCAGACAACATGAAGAAGCGGATGGCCGAGGTGGCGCACATGTACTCGCACGACGTCGTAGTGGCGGCGGAGATGATGACGTACATGCCTGTCGTGTGGCGCACGAGTCTGCAGATCGCGATCCAGCTGTACATTCTTGTGCAGGTGATTGGCATCAGCGTGAAGCCCATCTTCATTGCTTTTGGTGTCATCGGCATCGTGCTTAAACTCGTGTCGCAGTTCGCGGGGCGTGTTCAGAAAAAGCTAATGCGCGTCATTGAAGCGCGTCTCAATACCCTACACGAATGCTTCAAGAGCATCCAGATGATCAAGCTCAACGCCTGGGAAGACAAGATGATCAACAAGATTGACCGAGTGAGAGAGAAAGAGAACAAATTTCGGCGCGGCATGAGCGTCACCAGGGCTCTCCAGTACTGCATGGGTGTTGACTCTCCCAACCTGGCGTCAATCATGGTCTTCGCGTGGATGGCGATGCAGCAGGATGAGTTTTCGCCGGCCCAGGTCTTTCCCGCGCTGTTGCTGTTTCGACGTATCAAAGACGACTTCCAGTCGATTATGGGCCTGATGGACCTGACAACCGCTGGCCAGACGTCTTTTTGGAAACTGTCCACGTATTTCAACGAGTACCCGCGCAAGAGTGAAAGCCGCGATCGTGGTGGTGGCAGCGATCGTGGTAAACAGAGGGCGGGTCGCGAGTACAAGATGGCGTCCAATGCGTCAAAAGATGAACCTCAGCGGCTGGAAAGCGGCACAGTTGTCTCCATGGACCAAGCATGTTTTGCGCCGACCGCGGATGCGAGCAAGCCGTTGCTGTTCAACGTCACGCTATCGATTCCTAAGGGCGCGCTCGTGGTCGTTCACGGCAAGGCTGGCGCGGGCAAGTCTACGCTACTGAGCGCCATATTGGGGGACGTCGAGAGCGTCTATGGAGACGTGTTTGTCAACGATTCGGCGAAGATCGCATACTGTGCACAAGAAGCATGGCTGCAAACTTTGAGTATCCGCGACAACATCCTGTTTGGGTCCACATTGGACGAGCGCAAGTACAGATGCGTGCTGGAGGCTTGCTGCTTGGTCGAGGACTTGCGCAGTCTACCTGAAGGCGATGCCACCATGGTTGGGCCGAAGGGCATCAATCTCTCAGGCGGTCAGAAGGCGCGCATTGCGCTCGCTCGCGCATGCTACGCTGATGCTGATCTGTACTTGCTGGACTGTCCGTTCGCGAGCGTGGACCCGATTGTGCAGAACGAAATCTTCGCCAAGTGCATCGTGGATTTGTTGCGGTACAAGACGGTGGTGTTGGTGACGCACAACCCGGAGCTAGCATCGTCGGACTTTGTCGACCAGCTAGTCAAAGTCGAGAACATGACGGTGCAGGTGCAGCAACACCGGATTGCTGGCCGCCGCCACCAAGAAAACGGGAGCAGTAAGCGATCCAGTCGACGCATTGATGCGGCCAACTCGCTGCCGCCGTGGAAGCGTCCCCCAGCGGTATCATCAAAGGGGAGTGATCCGGCACCTCCGGATCACCCCGACGAATTGTACTTGTGGGAGCCTTCTATATTGCTCTCGGCAGTCTCCGTCGCGACACTGAAGCCTCTCGATGCGGTCGAAGACAGCTGCAGTAGCAAGGCCGAGAAGGCACCAATCGCGACAGCAAGCTTGCCGTCGTGCTCGTGGCTCGAAGGGAAGAACGAGTCGATCTCGAAGTTCGACTTTAAGTTCTTCACGCGCGATAAGATGATCACCATCTTCAACAGCCATACGATGCGGTACATGGTCCCTGGCAAGATTTTCCTGGTGCTGTACGCGATTGCCTCGACCGCGAAGGACATCTGGCTCATGTCCTGGAGCGCGTCGTCGACGCCGACCAAGCTGGACATGCTGCGGTCGGTCAACATTTACGCGTCGCTGGTCGTCAGTTCGGTCGTCTTTGGCGTGCTGAGCACGATACTGCACACCAAGGCACTCTCCATGGCCGCGAACGACCTCTTCCACGACATGACAGTCGCGCTCGTTCGTGCTCCGATGTCGTTCTTTTACCGCACGCCCGTTGGCGAGATCTTCAGCCGGTACTTCCACGACATACGCATCGTTGACACGGAGTTTGTTGTCTCATTCCTCGCTGTCTTCCGGTCGTCGATCACGATTATCGCGTCGGACATTATGGTGTGGTACTACACCGGGATCGCGGGTACGGGCGTACTGCTCATCTTCTTCATCGCCATAAGACAGTTCGTGTCACTTGGGTACGCGGCGTCGCTGTTGCAGCGCGCTTTCCAGACAGAGGCGGCGAACTTGAACCTGATCTCGGAGGCGCTGGACGGCTCAACGACGATCCGGGCGTTCGGCCGCGCGCAGGTCTCTCGCTTCTGCGCTCAGCACGGTGTCATCTCGGACGAGCTCCTGCGCGGGCGGTATCATGCTGAGGCATTCAAGTGTTTTGTGCTTGTGCGCTGCGACCGCACGCTGGGTCTGCATCTTATCATCATCTTGGTTCTGCTGTCGACGCACAAGATCGCGCCCGCGGAGCTCGGTCTGCTGCTCTACTACGTGTTCTCCATCACCTCGGATGTGTTCACGCTGACGACGCAGATGCTTCAGTCGATCCGCTACCGGTTCAACATCGACCGCATCGTCGAATACACTACCATTCCGCCCGAAGAATCCCCTCTGACCCCTCAGCAAGAGCAGCAGCAGCAAAAGCTGCCGACGCCAGTCAAGGCGACCGGGGCAACCGGGGCATGGCCGACAAAGGGCGACGTTGTGTTTGAGCACGTCTGGTTCGCGTACAGCGCACCATCCAAGAGCGGCGCACGGGACTCGCAAGGTGCTCTTGCACTTCAAGATGTCAGCTTCTCGGTCCGCGGCGGCGAGAAGATCGGCGTCGTGGGGCGGACAGGGTCAGGGAAGAGCTCGCTGGCCATGGCGTTGTTCCGTGTGCATGCATTGCAGCGCGGGCGCATTCTAGTTGACGGCATTGACGTGAGCACCATGCGACTCGACAAGCTGCGCCGCAATGTCTGCATCTTGCCGCAGACACCGCTGTTCTACCGCTGTTCGGTGCGTGGATACCTGGACCCGTTCAACGAACGCGAGGACGACGACCTGTGGCGCGTGCTGACGCAGTGTGGGCTGGAGAGCAGCGTCCGCACGTTGGAGGGTGAGATGCTCACGGACAATGGAGAGAACTGGAGTGTCGGCGAGCGGCAGAAGCTGTGTCTGGCGCGCGCTGCGCTCTGCCCCTCGCGCGTCGTCATCCTGGACGAGTCCTTCTCGGCCGTGGACCAGGCGGGTCAGTCGGAGCTGCTCAGTGTGCTCGACAGCGTGTTCGCCCAGTCGACGATCTTCCTCATTACGCACCGGCTCGAGGAGATTCTCGGCTTCGACCGCATTCTCGTGATGCGCGACGGCCGTGCCGTGGAATTCGGTGCCGCCGACGAGCTCGCGGCGAACCCCGATAGTGCGTTCTACGAGTTCCTCGAGACGACCCTGCTGACGTTTTGAGCAGGCGGCGCGACGACCAAAGCTGTCGCCGAATGAATGCTGATGGCCCGACCTAAGTCAAAGTTCTGCTGCTAAAATATGCTGACACCGTCGGCTGTGGCGTGCTATTTGACCCGCAGCGGAAGTGGGGAAGCTCCAACTCTCACGGGTATGTTCGTGTTCGCTTCGACCAACCGTACGATCGGCAAGGGGCTGCGAACCAACGGCAGTTCTGATAACGACTGGGACGTGAGTTGATGGAGGAATCCACCTCGACTTGGCGGCACCACGGCGGCGTCTGCCAATGCCGAACAAGCAACCTGTGTTGTCTCTTGCGCTGACGGATCCCGTCTTCCTGTTCACCAAACCCATGCGATCCTGCGCGTGCATGCCGTTGCTCAAACTCGATTCAGCTCACACAAATGCCGAGAATACAAAGGACATTATACAAAGGACTACCAGTACCAAGTCGAATATGCACAGGACTTTCCTTCCCACCCGCCATCGTCCGACTTCATGGGAGGGATCCTCTCTGTTGTCGAGACGCGACGTTCTTGCAGGCCCATGCCAACGATAAAGACGCGCTCACTCCCACTGAAGAATGTGCTTGGCGCGCAGCTTCGTCGTCTTGTGGATCTCGTCGACCGCAATGATATCCGAGCTGTACAGGTTTCGGCAAAGCACAAACCACGTCAGCAGCTACTTCGAAGTATTTGAAGACTCCATGTCAACAAAAGAGACGCACCGGCAGTACGGACAACTCTTGTGGCCGTCGGCGTTGGCGTGGAACGCGTCGAAGCACACTCCGCACGTGAAGTGGTTGCATGGGAACGCCACCGAGCGCACGCGCAGCAGGTTCGAGTAGCAGATGCTACGTCCAAACACGCCAACGCGTCATCGATCAGTATCCAAATCCATACAAGCATAGCCCAGTCAGTAAGCACGCTTACCCGCACTGCAGACGGTCCTCGGCGAGGCGGATCGCGATCGCCTCGTGTCGAACGTCGTCATACTTCCGCGCCGACGCTGCGGCCGTATCGCGCCGACGGCTTGCGACCCAGTCCTCCATGCGCGCCATGGCATCCAGCCCCTCTTCCGAGTCTGTGCGGGAGGACGACGTGTTGGACGACACCTCGGCCCACAGGCGCGCGCGCTCGGCCGTGTGTAACGCGCTGGTTGCCTGCGTTTGCCACGGCGACGACGTCGTCGACGATGAAGAGGATGATGACGAGGATGACAGCGTCGACAGACGACCATCGTCGTCATCGTCGCTGCCATAGGCATCACGATCAGCGTCCAACGACGACGCGATACCTGTAGCAGCGGCCGACGCGATGGGCACGCTGCCGCCGACCGACGCCGAGAGCGCGTCCGCCTTGGTGAATAGCGAGATGAGCGCCCCTACAACAAGCCCCGCGGCGCCACCCACAGCGGCGCCCAGCATGGCCGCCGTCACCACGTCGCCAGCGTGCGAGGCCACCTGCGGCGACGCCTCCTGCCCGTAGCGCGCCCACGTGACGAAGTGCTCGCAGTTGGACAATACGCAGTCGTAGTGCGGCGTCTCACCGAGCCGCGAGCGCGCGCGGGCAGCCGTCTCTTCGCCGCTGAACGGGGCCAGCGAGTGGTCACGCAGCATGCGCGCGTCCAGCTCGTCGGTACAGCGCTCGGGCGGGTCGTAGAAAGAGATCTGTCCACCGGAAGAAGAAGGCCGCAGCATGACCGTCCGCAGCGTGTCCATGCGCACCTGGAAGCCGTCACCGGACGGCGACCAGAGGTGTACCACGCGCCCGCGGCCCACGAAGAGCGCCAGGTGGCTGTACGTGCCGCGGCGGAAGCGCAGCACGTCGCCCGCGGCGAACGCGGCGCCCAGCGCGCGCCAGTCGGGCTCCACCATCTTCACGCGCCGTCCTTTCTCGGCCGGGCACTTGACGTGGAAGGTTACGTTTTGATACTGAAATGAAGAAAGAAGAGGAAGAGAAAGCGGCGGCTTTTGGCGGTGAACAGCAACAGCAAAGTCGGCCGGAGAAAGGACGGGCGCGACAAAAACGACAGGGGAAGGCACACTTCGCGGCACCGTGCGGGAATCTTGTTGTGTCTGCGATGGTGGAGATTTACTCGCACAATAGTGATAATTAAAATCCGTTTTAGTGTCTCTACTTTGGGGTATTGTTAGTCGTGCGTGATCAGCCAACGCAACAGGAATGTACCTCATGATCCTGCATGCATGGTGGAATGCGGATGTTTATACATCCACTAACAGTCCTTTTAACCCTTCAACATGTAGTAATAACCCACAAATTAGACATTTGGAGGCGTAAAAGTGTGAAATTGTCCAGCGCCTCTTGGACCTCCTCGCATGCACTCATCACCACAATCATCAGCTCCACAATCATTACCACCATCTCAGCGCCCACCCGCGTCCTCGATCGGTGCTTGCTGCATCACTCCCTCTGCCCACCTATTACCAGCACCATGGCTACAAATGGCGGCGGACGGCGTGGCGGCCCCTGGCGCGCACTGTGCGTCGTCCTCACGCTGCTGCCGCTCTCCCTTTCGCCGGTCGCGCTCGCGGCCTCATCTTTCCCTGCAGCCGGCGCGCGCTTCAAGTACCGGACGTACGCCGAGACGGCCGCGTACCTGATGGAGCTGAACGCGACGTATCCGGAGGTGCTGCGCGTATCCGTCGCGCAGGAGACGTACGGGCTGCCGTACCCCGAGGAGCTCATGTGCGTCATCGACGACGCGACGGGCAAGGAAGAGCCCTGCAAGCACTTCGTCGTGCACCTGACCAACCACTCAACGCTCGCGGGCGACGCCTCGCGGCCCGAGGTGTTCATCAGCGGTGCGCTGCACGGCAACGAACGCGTCGGGCCGATCGCGACCGTCGAGCTGCTCGCGCTCATGGCCAAATTCTCAACGTGGTACGCGCGCCCGGACAAGTTCGCCGCGGAGACGGACAGCGACACGAACGACATGTCACTCAACACGATGCGCTGGGTGCACGAGCTGGTGAACGCGCGCAGCGTGTTCGTGACGCCCATGACCAACGCCTGGGGCTTTGCGCATGACAAGCGCGAGGAACTGACGGTCGACCCGAACCGAGACTACAACTACATGCGCAGCGGCGGCGAGTGCATGACGGCCATGACGTCGCGCGTCGTCAACGAGATCTGGCGCGACCACGTGTTCCAGGTGGCCATCACGTTCCATGGCGGCACGCGCGCCGTCTCGTACGAGTGGGGCTCGCCCGACCACTACCTTAAGGGCGACAGCACGCGCAGCGAAAAGTCCCCGGACCACACGGCGCAGTTCCAGCTCGCCAACACGTTCGCAACCTTCGCTGGCGCCTTCTCGGACGGACAGCTCTACCCAACGGGCACCATGAACGACATTGTCTACGGCGTCACGGGTGGCATGGAGGACTGGGCTTACGCCGCCTCGTGGGAGAACGACTTCTACAAGAATGACGACGAGAAGCCCTTCAAGGCGTGCAAGCCCAAGACGTTCGGCGGGTACCCGGAGGAGAAGACGGTGTACGGAGGCGTGACGCACCGCGCATTCAACATGCTCGTCGAGACGTCCAACAGCAAAGAGCCCAAGGAGAGCGAGCTGGGTGGCTTCGACGACCTGTACCGGACCGAGGTGGACTTCTTTCGCGAAGACGACGCCATCAAAGTCGGCCACGTGACGCGCAACGTGCGACTGGCGCTCATGATGATCGAGATGGTGCAACCGTTCGTACGCTGGGTCGACTCGGGCGTCGACGCTTACAACCAGTCGAACGCGATGAGCGCGTTCCCGTCCTCGGCCATGTATGTTACCGACTACGACCAAGTGACCAAGATGGGTTGCGGTACGCCAACGACTTCGACTTCGGCTTCCTCGTCGCCTTTAACCGTGACGTGCAGCAGCTTGAACTGCATGGTCGACCTGTCGACGACCACGAGCGACACTGTGAGCCTGCAGCTCGCGTGGGAAGTTCTGGGCTCGCTCACGGTGGAGAAGACGAACGTTCAGCTCGCGACCAGCCCGACGTTCGAGACGAACAGTACGTGCCGTCGCTTGTCGGCGATGACTGCTTAATGGTAACGCGTTTAATGATTCATGTCGTGTGTGTTTGTGGTAGCGATCCTGCTGGAGACGACCGTCATGGGCGGAATCACTCGGTACGGACAGCGTGTGTGAATAAATTGGCCCAGGTAGATAAGGCTGACCAGGTTTGATGCATTGGTTGCCACGATGGTGAGCCAGACGCTTCTTCGAGTTTGCGAACGACAAGAAGGAAGAGAAGAACCTGAACATCGACACGCTCGGCACGTCCATGTTCATGGCGTGTTTTGAGTTCGACCAGCTCGACGCCGGTCAAGTCTACGTGCGGGCCATGGCCATAGTCGACCAGGTATACATCCCATATCACTTCAACCTCCACGTACGTGTATGCCAAAACGCACTAACCTGCACTCTTCTCCATTGACTTGACAGGACTGGGGATACCAGGGGATCGGCGACGACGGACCGTCACCGGATGTCCCGCCGCAGTCGCACATGGTGAATGCGCGCACGAATCCAAAGTGGGACATGGAGTGGAACGGCCACCGCGTCAAGACGTCGCTCGAGTGGTTCTCCCCGGTAGTTTGGCGTGGGTTTTATCTGGGTGGGGTTGACTCTTTGCTGACGCGTGGTGTGTGCAGGTCATGATCGTGTCGTTTGTGGGCGACGTCCCGGCGAGCACGGAGGTCGCCGGCTTGATCGATTCCGCCGGGTCAACGGAAACGGAAGCGGTGGCTGACGAGGAGTCCTCCGATTCGGACACCTCGCCAGTCGTTGGAGACGACTCGTCCGATTCGGAGGACGCACTAGCAAGTGATGTGACTGCCAGTCCGACCAATTCGCCGGCCATTGCTGCTAACGCGTCAGCGTTGACAACAGCGGAGCCAACCAGCGAGCCGACGCCAAGTGTGTCTGCCTCGGCCACCACGAAGGCCATCAGTGATGATAACGGAGAGGAGGACGAAGAGGAGATCGAAGAGGAAGAAGAAGACGAGGACGATGATCTCGACGCGGAGCTGGATTCCGATGTGGAGGACGAGGTTGGCGACAGCGATAGCTCTGAGGCCGATGAAGACAAGGATGGTGACTCGTCACCAACCTCGACGACGGCTTCACCTGTTGCTGCTGCGTCGGCGAACGACGAGCAGGCGCTGGACGCGGTCCAAAAGACCGAGGACGACAGCGACGACGCCACGATGGAGGGCCCTTCGCTCCAGGAGGTAGGCGTGGCCGTTCTCGTGACGGGGTCGATCGTCATCGGTGTCATCATGGCGCTGCTGTACCGCCGGCTTTACTGGCGGCGGCGACAGCCGTACGAGAGCCTGAACGCGCCGCGCGCCTCGGGACAGCGCGGACGGAGAGGCTCCGCCGACCACGACGACGACGAGAAGGAGGAGGAGGAAGAAGAGGATCCATGAGAAGGAGAAGGTGTGCAGGTGGAATGTGTTGTGGAGAGGAAGGTAGGCAAGCAGTATGCATGGTGGTGGTCTTGGTTGAAGCTGTTCCAAGGATTGTACTGTTCGTACTCTCAAATTGAATAGTACGCCTCCAGAATGTGGTGCGTTTTATAAAATGTGTGATCCAGCTACCATGAAAACAATACAGATCCATAAAATGATCTGGTTCTAATGTGTAAGTACAATGATGCGTGTTAAAATTGATATTTACTCGTCATAGTCAAGCGCACCTACCATTGCTGACAACATTAGACGAGCATAAAGCGCGGGGCGATCGATCATGAACGACCCGGCGCTGCCGCAGTGCCTGTCGGCCGTGCGCTTCCACGAGGTGCGTTGGTGTCTCACTCCTCTCTATCTCTTCCCCCCATACCGCCTGGCCCGCCCTCGCTCTTTCATCCTCCGCGCCTGGCAGCCTGCTGATCGCGACGTGGTTGTGTTTGCATAGATGGTCACGGACGGCACGCTACCGGCGGAGGCGCTGGACGCGCTGGCGAGCGACAAGCGCGTGGGCGGCCAATACGCGGCGTTCCGTTCGTGCGACGGCGCCTTCGACTCGATGCTGTCGATCGCACAGCAGCAGCAGCAGCAGCAGGCGCGCCAACGGCATCAGCACCAGCAACACGAGGTAGAGGACGCCGCAGGCGACAAGCAGGCGGATCCGCGCGCGCTGTATACGCAGTACCTGCACTGCGTGGGCTCGGCCATGTGCGAGCCGGCGCTGCGCAGCTGGTACGCGTGTCTCCGAGAGGCGCGTGACAAGAAGACGGCCTTCGCCGACTGCAAGACGACCAAGAAGCTGCTCGAGCGGTGTATGCGCGCCAAGACGGAGGACCTGCTGCGCGCGTCGCAGCCCGACGTCTTCCCTTAGGCGTCCATGGCAAGTGCGTACCAGTCAGTCAACCTGTGTAGGGGATCAAGTCGTTGGGTGAACAGGTGTAGTGGGAATAGAGCGGTCCGATGACGATCACGACGCTGCCAACTCGTCACGCTATGAGGCGTCTCTGTTTCGTATCCAAGGGAGTTGCTCTTCTTCCTCCTCCTCTTCTTCCTCTCCTTAACGAACGCGGGGTAACAGCGGAGTGGAGAGAAACACGCGACAAGCATTACACTTGGCCCGACCCGGCGCTCTAAACAATTTGGTACGACTCGGTCGACAGCAGCTTCTCGAAGCCGAACTTGATGGGCGCGTTGTCCTCGGTCCGCGCCACGGCCTCGACCTCCACATCGCTGTATACGCTGCGCGAGAAGAACGAGACGGCAATCGGGAAGAACGCGTCCATGTTACCGCCTCGGATGGAGAACTCCAGGTTTCCCGTGTTGTTCCTGCGGCGAACAGGCAGCCGAAGCGAGAGATGGTCAGTCGGTCAATTCGGATACCATGATAGTGACGGCATTCGGGATTCGCAATGCACGTACGAGCCGCTGATCTGGTCCTGGTGCCATAGAAGAGACCCCTCGGCCGAGTTGTGCTGGTACTGGCCGTCGACGCTGGCGACGTTGGGAGCGTCGTGCGTGCCGAGTGGGATCAAAATGTTCACATTGTCGAGGACCATGTCGCGGTCCATGGTGTAATCGATGCTGACATTCATCTGTGTAGCAGTATGAATCTGTGCGTTAGTGAGCGTGTTCATCACTACCGAGTAGTGCGAGACGTCAAGACATACCTTGCCGCCGCTTTCCTCTTCCGGCCAGCACGTGATATTCAGCGGCAGGAACGACTCGTCTTGAGTCTTCAGGCTCCACCGCAAGAAAGCCACACGCGACGACGGGAACGGTTTGGAAGGATCCTGGATATTGAAAACAACAGATCAAGGCAAATACGTCAGAGCGCCATATACCCACCAGAGAGCAGCAACAAGTGTGGCACGCACTTTGAGACCCAAAACAGATTCTTGGTCAAACAGACGCTTGTCGACCTTGGGGTGCGTCTGGAAAGCGATGCCATTGGCGTTCGACGTGCGCAGCTTGAGCCGGCAGCATCCGCTGTTGGCATCGTTCACAGACACAAACAGGCTGCCCTTGACCTCCAGCTGCTCGAGGGCGCCTTCGCGGTTGAGCAGGACCGTGATCTTCTCCTCAACGACAGCGCCAATAGGGTCGTGGCTGACCGTCGCAGCCACCTCGGGCTTGGCCACGGCCTGCACGGCGGTGCTCATGGGCGGAATCTCCTTCAGGTCGTCCTCCGCGGCCATGGCCGCCATGAACGACTTGCTCGTGTTCGTCGAGCTTCCACCACCGAGCTTCATGCCCGACGCCTTCGACACAATAGGCGGCTCCAGTCTGCTACTGCTGCTGTTGTACGACGGCGGCGACGTCGGGATGCCGCTGCCCGAACGCGGGCTGCTGCTGTAACTGTCGCTGCTGCCGAATCCGCGCGGCGACTTGCCAAACGCACTGCTCATCGAGCTGCCGAACGAGTTCTGGCTGCCCATACCGCCCATGCCAGCGCGCTCCATGCGCGCGCGCTCGCGCTGCTCCTCCTTGATGCGGATCGTGTGGCGCTTCATGTCGTCCTTAGCTGCAGCGCGCTTGCTCTCGAGGATCATGTTGTGCAGCTTCTCCTCATGACTCTCCATCTCCATGTTCACGCGCACCTGCTGCACGCTGATGTTCTCCGAATGGCCGCCCGCCGTGATCAGCTCGTCAAAGCCGAACACGAGCTCGAACTGCTTGTCGCGGATCGCGGCCTCGTTCAGCGGGCCGCAAATGTCGGGCACGAGCTTGGCAAGCTGCTGGATCGTGTGCAGGTCTTCCACGATGTTGCTCGTCTTGTTCGTGATGATCAGCACGAAAAAGTTCTCCAGCGGCTGGTACACATACCGCACGCTGTCCGTGTCGATGAACGTGTGCTCGCGCTGTCCGCTCGACAGCAGCTTCGGGAACGCCGTCAGCAGACCCTACAGCCGTCCAACGTGCACCGGGTTAGCGACCCTATCCAGTTCCCGCCCACGCATCCACTGGAGAAAGTACCTCAAGACGGATACGCGTGATCTCGACGAACTGACGCCCCACCAGCACTGTAAAACCGCACCGCACCGTCAGCACACATTATAACACCTACACGCGCCTAGAATCCCGTACCTTTGCCGCTTCGCGTCAACAGCGACGCTGAAAGCACCACCTACGCCCATTTTCACAGCACGAGCGTCCACGCGTCAGTCTCTCCGCCCGCGCCGCCTCCACCGCCGCCCCGACTGCCCCGATACAGAGCCAGCCGCGCGGCGGAGGCAGCCACACACTACACGCATTCACAGTCAGCAGGAGGCGGCCGGTGCGTACCATGATCGCCCCCGCCCGAACGTCTGCTACGTCGCCACGCGCCGCCTTTCTCGAGGGGAATCCTTTTCAACAACAGGCAAGCGAGGGGGGAGGCCGGTGCGTTCATGGACCATCACTCCGGACGCGTGAAACTCGGCTAAGTGCGGTTTGGAGCGCCAAAACCTCGTGTACGCAGGGAAAAACCTCGAAGTGGAGGCCCAATCGCGGTGCCTCACGCGCAGGACGATGATTGGTCGTAAACCGATATGAATGTTTGAATTTTAGCCAATGAAATATAGTGTGAACGTGCGTGGCAAGTTGAAGTGGAAGCGGATCCGAGCGAAGAGATGCCAATGGTGCAGAGGTTCTGGACACAGAGGAGCGGCGCGAATCCTGGCGCTTCCCTAGCACTAAAGAAGACTAGAAGAGGAAGAGGAGGTGGCGCAGTTAGCACAGGCGGGTCGCTTTATCCTTGGCGCGCGTGACAATCGAATCTGACGCGGCGGCGGTGACAGGCGCTTGACTATTTTTGGTGCGTGCCAAGTCATTGCGCAGGCCACGGAAACGACACGTAGAAACACACAGGAGAGCGACGCGATTTAAGCAATTATCGTTGGTGTATACGCATCCCATAGCTCTCAAGTGAGGCACAGCAGTCGGTAAGGATGAGCGACGGCGAATTGTGCCGGCCGATATCGCCGCCGTCCATACCCGAGAGCGAGCCCACCTCTCCTGCCGCTGCGCGTGCCGCGTTCACTCCGTCCAGGTCCCCGTCAAAATCCAGCGCTAGTTTCAAGAATGCAGCGGCAAAACTATCGTCCGTGCGCTCGCTGCTTTCAGCGAGCACGTCGCTGTCGCCGACCAACGCGAGCGGCCGGTCCACGCCCGTCAAGATCGAGATGAGCGTCACGGAGCAGATCGCGCGCAAGACGCGGAAGTCTACCGTGCTGGACGAGAAGAACGCACTCTTGATCATGGCCATCCCCGACTACGACGATTACAAGATCATGCAGCCATACAGCTGTCGGACGCTCACAAACCGCAGCAAGTTCGTCGGCGGGCGCGACTTTATCACGCGGCATAACCCACAAGAGGTGAACGACTTCAAGAAGCAGTTCTCGCGCGAGGTGGGCAACCTCAACCGGCACCGATCCGTCGTGTCTCCGCCTGGGTCGACGCTCGCAGCCGCTGGTCTGTTGGCAGGTACATCCTCATCGTCACTGTCGATCGACTCGCCGTCGACATCCGCAGCACTGAGCAAGCTCGGCAACAACAACCGACGCGTGTGGAAGAAGGCGTTCACGGCGAGCCAAAAGACGTGCTGGGTGCTCACCGAGTTCGGCGTTGAGAGCCTTATCGGCCCCGAGTACCGGATGACGACGCGGTTGCCTGTCCTGCCGCCGGAGAAGCAACCTTCTTCCCCATCGCGAGCGACAACGTCGTACTCTTATCGACGTCCGACGTCGCGGGCCGATAGCCTACCACTTTCAGCGTCCAATGGCAGCGAAACCGCGCGGATCGGATCGCGCGTCGACCTGCTGGACGAGAAGACGCTCGCTGGGCTCTCGCGCACTGCAGCTTACAGCCCATTAAGCCGTCCGCCGACTTCCCCGCTGCGGTCGCCGTCGCGCTCTGGTCACTTCGAGCTCGCTCGCACCAGTGCATCGCCTATAGAGGACCGACTAGACGCTACTCAACAGAGACTGTGCTATTCAGCGCCGGTGTACTTCGACCTCCTCGACGAGCCGCTGTCTCCAGCACTGTCGCCTCCCCAGACACCAAGTCGACCGGCGCTAAGGCTCGACGATCGCCTTCGCAGCCCACTGGCGACTGCAGCCGCGTCAACGGCACAAACTGACGCTTCTCCAACCGCAAGACCGTTCGCAATGGAAGTGGTGCCGCCCGTGATCTCACTTGGCACCCTGCAAGCAGGAGAAGTTTACCTGTTCCCCGTCCGCGTGCGCAACGTCGGCTTCATGCAGGAACGGTTCCGAGCCAAAAAGGTCGTGGCGACGTGCGCAGGCTTCGATGCCGCATTGGCTGAAGCAACGTTCGACAAGGACGCTGCTCGTCTGGCGCCCGGACTCGCCGGTATCGTGACGCTCGCACTCAGCTTCCGCGTTCCTGGGCGAGCGACGGGCTTTCTTCGCCTGGAAACGGAGGGTGCGGGTGAGTGTGAGGTACCGATCAAGGCCGAGGTGCGGTGATTAAGAGCACCAGGAAGACATGCTTGACTGGATTCGCTATAATAGAACACATGACCACACTTTCTGTCGTCTAGACGCCGGCAAAACACTTGCATACTGATCTCGATCACCCATGGCATCTAACTTGATATCAGTGTCTTGACAACCTGGTCCTGGTACTTACCTCGCAGTCGGAGCAGCTCGTCCTTCCAGTCGGAGAAGGAGAAGTTGGCGATGGGAAGCTCTACGAGCTCCAGGAACGCTTCGAGGCCCTCGGTGCTATGTCGCCCACCAATTTTCCGCACTTCCGGCTCGATATGCATCAGCGCCACAACCAATGTGTACACCTATCACACGCAGTACCGGTCAACATCCGATATTGTGCCGGCGCAAAGACGTCCGTCCAACATCACAGATGTTTCTTACCTGGAAGTCGACGCCGTAGAGCATCGCGAGGCAAACGTAGGTGGCGATTGCGTCCCAGTCGAAGTAGTTCCAGAAACTCTGCGAGTGCCAGCGCGTCACAAGCGCGGCAACGGAGCACTGGCAGAGGCGGATGGAGTGGAAAACCTGAAGCATTGAGGCATGAGTATCATCACAGACTCGAGTGATAAGAAGCTTTTCCTTTTGCCACGCGCCTTACCTGGGGGAATTCACGCGCGAGAACCCACTCAACCGCCTCTGTCAGCGCAACGGTTGGGGGCGGCGATCGTCCATCGACTGCGACTCCAGCAGTAGCAGGCCAAAGGTATTGAGCGAGCGGGTTGCTGTAGCATCGGCTCAGCACTGCGAGTACGTCTTGGTCGTCCACGCACGTATCCCCTAGCAGCATCAGGATCGTGACCGGGAGACAGTCCACTGCAGCGTTGCCAAACTGCTTGACGATGCCGTGCAGCCTCGTCGAGAAGCTTGGTAGGGACAGCTTGAGACAGTAGTTCTTGTACATTCTGTTGAGCATCTTTCGTTGCACTGCCGGCGGGAACTGGCCCATCTCAGATGTTCTAGGCCTGGCCCTCGTTGATGCAAGCGGCAATGATACATCCACAGACGCGTGTGCCAGTGAGTTACACTCACTCTTGACGACAGCCATGAGGAGGTCACCCAGCACAGAAGTCACCGCACGTGCGTCGCCGTGACGCTCGAGCTCTCCGATTAGTTCCCATACCAGTTGTGATACCGAATCCAGCGGAGGTGATAGTGTTGGTGCGTTCGCACGCTCGAGTGCAACTATCGCCTTGTGCTTCAGCTCGTCGAATGACGCAGACACGCCTCCGAGCTGTACCAGCACTGGTGTGCCACATTCCGTCGCTAAAATCGACGCATCAGCTCGGGCAAGCGTCTCGTTGTCCACGTTGTACAGGTCGCACCATCGAGCGCGCTCGGTGGGTCCTCCAATGGTCTTCAGCTCGTACCGGAGCTTGTACTCGAGATACGAGCACGCTCCGATGCCGTCCATTGACTCGCAAGGTGCAGACGCGTTGCTGTCCCCGAGATCGAGCAATCCGACCTCGTTCAGAAACCCGCAGCACCTAAGCTTGGACGGGATCGCGCTGACGAGCGAGATCAGAAACTGGAAGGCCATGCAGCACATGTCTTCAGCGTCGCTATTGGCTCTGCAGGATGTGCCATGACGATGCAACGTCTCACGTATAAACTCCACGAGTGCGTTCCGGGTATCCATGTTGCTGCCAAGTAGTACGTCGGGTGCGAACCGGGAAGTCAGCATACACCGGGTGAAGGAAAACCTCTGGATATTGTGGCGTAGCGAGGTCGGGCACTCGTCGTATGAGCTGCCGACAGCGATTGAGAAGTCCCCCGAGCTGTGAAGCTCAGTAATTACACGACTCACGCCGTCAGAGATGAAGTTGCTGCCGAAGAAATCTCGCACGAAGTCTTTGCTCCACGTGCTGAGGTTCGCAGCGTCGTGGAATGCAGGCGCACGCTCCAGCAGGTAGTCGACCAGACGCTTTGACCGCTCGGTGACGAGATTGACAGAGCTCAATGCGCGGAAACCAGACGCCGACGACCCAAGGGCGACTAGTGTGGTCGTGTAAACCTCACAGTGCGCGTCGCCATTCTTTCGCTCCCAGAAGGCGCTTGAAAGTTTGAGCATGCTGTTCCCAAGACTCTTCAGATCCGACGCTGGCAACATGACGAGCACTTGGGGTATGCACCGCAGCGCAATCGAGACTCGTTCCCCGATGCACTTGCTCGGACAGTTTGCCACTCCTTGTAACGAAGAGACCAGGGAGTCTTGCCAGAGCTCGAACAGGGGCGTCATCGCAGAGCTCAAGCTGGATCCCAGTCTGTCGGTGAGCGCACTGCACGAAAGCAATGCCGCCACTATCGATCGGCTTCGACTCCGAATAACATCGACATCTGGAGGAGGATTTGTGATGAAGATCCGCTCGCAGATGAGCTGGCTGGCCTCGGAGGCGCTCTTCGGTTCTCGAAACGGGCGCCACAGGAAGTAATCACTCGCATGGTGTCGTTGATGCAAGACAAGCTCGTCCTCGAGAAGAATACACGTCTGCAGAGCCTGGAAGAAGCGGATGTGGATACGATTTCAGTGCTGTGGTGTGCACGCAAGACCTGAGGGCAGAGCAACGTTCTGACCTTGAGTAACGAGACGAGTAGCTCGTTCATGCTTTGCTGCGCGATAATTCGTGCCACACTCGCCAGAGCGTTGACCTCCCAGTCACATTGACGTAGCTCGTAGGTGCTTGTCTTGCTAGTGGTCGACTCGGAGTTCAACAGTATGATCTAACAGTACGTTTGATGTTCATAACGCGCAATAAATCGTTTTGTTGCGTGCCAATCGCATGCAAAATCATCATAGTTAGCTGCGTACGCACCGATACGATCGACCAAACGACAGCTGCCAATGTATCTTGCTGGAGACTGGTGTTCACTTTTGCATCAACAATCTTCTGCAGCGAGAAACATGACAGCTCAAAAGCGTTAGCGCCTCCCCATCGTAAGACACTTAGATCCAAAACACAACACTCGTTCACCGGACGAACCGCGCGATTGCCTTCCCCGAATTGAAACAACCGATCATTTTCGCCGGCGATTGGCTCCAGATCTCGAAGCCTGCAGCTCTTGAATGCCGACACTCTGGACCGGAGCTGTTCATGCACTGGGAGGCGGCTCCAGCGCTTGACGAGCTCTCTTCCTGCCGCGTATTCGCTCACAAGCGCCACTATCCCGAGCATCTGTGGTGGAGACGTTAATTCACAGTAGCGATGCACAGCACGTCGTGAAGGCGGCAACACTTACACATGCCATCGACCGCTTTTCGATCATATTGACCGGTCCACCGCTAGGCCCTGCAAGTGGCTTTAAGCTCGACAATTGCTGGAGAGAGTCGCCGACGAGCCCGATCTCATCGAGTGCCAAGAAGAGCTGACTTCGAGATGGCGCCTTGAGCAGCCATGCTTTGAACCAGCGTGGGTACTCCTCCAAGCAAGCCACCACCGCTAGCGGCTGGGCGTACGCCACTTCGATCTCCGTGTCACGCTTCGAGTACATGGTCAGCACCTGGAAGGTTGACAAGAATATCTTGGCGAGCATTTCAGCCGAAAAGTGGATCCAATGGAACGGAATCCGCTCCAGCAGCAGTAGCAGCACGCGAAAGGTGTCCACCACGCGCACGGAGGCTGGATCAGTGGATTCCAGCGCAGCGTATTTGCTGAGAAAGAGCTCGTCCGCGCCGAGCTTGTCGCCCACAAACTCAATGACGGCCCAGTACACGTCGAGGAAATGATACGGGTCCTCGCAGTCGCCTAGTAGCTGATACAGCATCTGCTTCGCGCGCTGAGCAACTGCGACGCCGTTCACATCGGCGTCTAGAAAGAGCCCAACAATTGCGCGTACGACTTCCGGGAATCGAGTCGTGCAGTGGAGCACTTCAAACGCGGGAACCTACAGGATGGGACGATGAGAGGTATGCATCATCTTGTAAGATCCACGTAACTACATACCTGGGTGAGCTCGTCCAGCGCCGCCGCGCGGTCGACCACGTCGGCGCCTTGCATTCGCTCGATCAAACTGGGAATAACGTCGGCCGTTGGTGTACTGTCAAACAGCAGTCAGCAGCGTTTAATGCAAGGAGATACAAACTCGAACGCTGGGGTGTGGATACCTGTCGACGGTTTGGGCGTCTTCTTGATACTCGTCGTCGAAAGTGAGGATCTCGACGCTGTTTGTCTCCTCAACCGGCTCCAGCTCCTCGATTCGCACGTTCGCCCGCGCTGCCGCCAATATGGAACTCATTTCTTGCCAGAACCGCGCCATGTAGTCCTCGCTGTCTGCATTTTCACCATCTTGATCCCCGTCGTCGCTCGTTGTTGGCGTCGACAGCGTCTTGTCGACCACACTGTGGAGCTTGGTAGCGGCTATGTGAATAGCCTTGCACACCGTCAGTATCGCTTGCTCCAGCGCTTCAGACGCGCGATCTTTGCTCCCGCTCGCCGTCAATGTGTCCCTGAGAGCATCGTCGTTCACTCCCGTATCGTCGTTCTCATCGTTCCGCGTCGCGACTTCGGCCCGCAACGCGTCGTAAATGTACTCCACGATGCGCAGCTGCCACACATCCGGCTCTTTGGCAGCAAACGCTTGAATGGACGTCTGAAACGCGGCAAGCGGCGCGTCAACCTGCCAAACACACGGGCACACCACATCCCATTGAGCACTCACTTGTTCTCGTCGAGGGCCTTTCAAGTGGAATGCAGCGCTGCCACCACCACCCAGAAACTCACTGGTACGCCTTCTTCCAGCGACGACACTGCGCCGTCTACCAGCGGCCGCAGGAGCAGCAGGATCTCCGCCAGCGCGCCCGACACCAGCGCGTCCTCCATCTTCGGATCGCGTGAATGTGCCAACGCCGCTTCAAGCTCCGCCCAAACGCACCTATTATTCCGAACTATATCGTAGTTCTCTGGATATTTATATCCAGAGTTCTAGTGGGGATCGGAAACCCTCGGATTTCTTACATAACTGTATTTGAGTATTTCTGTAAATATTAAGAACTCATATGTCATTTACTTTTCTATAGAATACAGTCTTCTTCGCCATCACGCACATCCCCTAGGTATTATGTTTCAGAGTTGATCAGCAGCGGCTGGAGAGAAAGAAACTGGTATTGTACTATAATATGTTATCGTCACTGGTCCGAAATGTTTGGGATCTTTGACCTGTCGACGAGAATTCCCGCCTTTGCCCATGCATTTTTGATGGTCGCCACAGACAACTGGTTGAAGCCGACAGCACACCATTCACATGCAGTGAATAGATCGACAACAGGCAGCACAAATGTGCCCTGGACGTAGAAGTTGTAGCCGCGCTCGTCGCGCTTGTAGCAGACGAAGTCCTTGGCCGCCTTGATGATGCCGTGGTCCATGGGCTGGAGCACCGACGTGGTGTTCTTCGGCAAGAAGTCGAGCTTCACGTTGGTGAGCCCGATGTCGCCCACACGATGACTGCTCACGTTGTCAACCAGCAGCAGAATGAAGCGATGCTGTGCTCTCATGCGCTCATCGAGCTCACGCAACCAGGCGCAGAAGATCTCGCCGTTCATCAAGCCCTTCTTTGAGTGGGCATAATGGAAGAGTGCATCGCGTGGCTGGCGAGCCTTATCGCTGACCCAGTAGATGCGCTCGCGCTGGGCGCAAAATGGGATGGGCATGGCGGCTGTCTCAATGATCAGCAGGGGCAGCCGTTCCGTCCCGTGACGTCCATCCCCACGGCCATCGTCACGCGCGTCTTGTCCTTCTTGTGACTTGCGACCAGTGACGGCGGCCCCATTTGGCGCGATGGTCCGCGTCCTTGAGCGCCGGTAGAAGTAGGCCGATTCGCCGAAGTTGAAGATGTTATCAGGTTGGTACGCGCGCGTCAGCGTCTGCATGCGCTTCCTCCCCTCGTCGACGGCTATCTTCTTGACGGAGACGGCCTCTCCAAACAGAGTCTTGATCGACAGGCTCCTGCACCGCATGCAGCGCGTTGCCCACGCCGGCATCACCTTGGGCATCTCGTTCTCGGGGACGCTGAGCTCCCACATTGCGTGGCGTGCCTCCATGCACAGCTGCGCCGAGGACACGATGTTGTTGGTGCTCACGACACGCTCGACGAATGCCGTGACAGCATCGTCGACCTTCAACAAGCGCGCCGGCGGTATCGTCTTCCCCGTGAGTGCAGCAAGAGCAACTGGTCCTTCACTTTGAGCGCCCGGCTGACCATAAAGCGGCCGATGTCGAAGCCGAGCGCTAACTGCTCTGTCGCCCAAGCGGCGAGACGAGCTGGGAGCATCCTGGGCTTGTCGGCGGCCATTCTGCAGATTGCCACCTTCACCGACAGGGGCAAGAAGCGACGTTGCGATGTGCGCTCGGTGTTGTCGGAGGAGGACGGCTTCGGGCCAGGACGGCGAGGCATTGTCGGGTGGAGAGCAATTGCAAACTGGCAGTGTGCGTGCCGCAGGGGCTGCAACTACTGTAACGGGGTTACACGTACAGTACAGTATGACCTGTACCGTACTCTCTAGAGAGTAGTGTGCGACACACTACTCTGAGTTCGGGTCCTGACGGAATAGTGTAGCACATACTATTCCCTGTACACATCCGCACAGCCATCCATGGCTGTGCGCGCTTCCCATTGGCCAGCAGCGGGCACTGCTAGCCAATAAGAGTCGTTCATTTAGGGTGCGGCGCTCGCGGCCAACCACGAGCGCCTGTCACAATGCATATACTAGGTTTAGGAGGTTAGGACTCTGCGCCAAGCAAGCGAGGCGCTAAACAACTAATACAGTTCTCATTTTGGCACAAAGTTCCTGGTTCCTTCTTTATTATAGCACTGTACGGTGAACCGTACAGTCTATAGTTAAAGTAAGTCAACGCTTCCTCGTACACGCGCACGTGTACGCCGCGTAACTGGCTAGCCCAGTTACATTTGCTTCCTCCACACATAGTATAAGCTTGAGTAACGGGGTCCCAGTCCTGTTACAGGCGCTCACCGCGACTGCACGGAGGAGGAGGGCGCTCGGTGCGGTGGGATAATGGAAAAGGTCGCTCTGCCTCAAGGTCGCAGGGGCAAAAAAAAGCAGCAAAGCCACCCGCGGAAGAGTGAAGGTGCCGTGTGGAACTCCATATCGGCTATGCGGCTGCTTCAGCTGCGCCACATCGACATGAAAGGCCGCTTTGCGAAATACCGAAGCAAGCAAGAAGTCGGGTAGGCGTGGATGTTGCTCACAACGGGCCTGAGCGAAGAGGTCGGGCGCTCTTTTGACAGTACCCAATGCCAGTCAAAGGTCGGTGTAAGGGATTTTGCCAGTTCCGTGCACTTTTATTATGCTGTCCGAGTTTGGCCTTGTAACTTTTCAATTAGATATTAATTTTCAAAAGTAAGCACATGATGGCGTAGACCGTTACGCGCTCTTTTTCCTGGATACCTTTTGCTTTGTTGTACGAAGGCAACGCGAAAATATTTGTTAGTTTAGGTCTGCAATCAGTTTTGGATGTCAACCAGTTTTCTGCCAACTTTACATTTCATATTTGTATGGCACGCACATCGTCTTTGCCTTAGGGGTCGGGATACAGACTAATCAAGCAAATCCTCTTAGAACAAATATTTATGATTATATATCTATTTTGAAAGGCAATGTGTTCAAAAAGGGTTAACATACAATTTAAGGTATATTTTAGGAAATATTAAAAAGATTTATGAAAAAACAGGCACCGGTCCATGACGCCTAGGCGACCGGATAATGCCGCGTTTGCCTTGGGCAACCCACTTCATAAGAGTGCGGTAGGGAATCTTGGTGTCGTCGCTGACAGTTTCCCCTTTCTCGCCATCTAGGACGCGTTTGACAGCAGCGTTTAGATCTTCATTCGTGTAGCGAAGCGGCATCGTGGTGGGAGATTCTTGGCGTGCTTGGAAAGGCGAAGAGTAAATGACCGGTTGCAGCGAATTGATGGGAAAGTGGGGCTGCAAAACATCCAGTTATAAAGGTTTTACTGGCTGTCAGATCACGCTCTTTTTAGCCAATAATATCTCGATAAAAAAGAAATGATACCGATTGGCTCAAATTAGGTGTGCACACATCTGGTCGAGTGCACGAAACTGGCAAAACCCCTTACAGTATTCTCGATGCGAGCCTCAGTCCTTTTGATCTAACACTAGTGTATGCTTCTAGGTAAAAGCGCTAAAGAAGCGGTGGTATGAGCTCAAGGTCCCTCCTACTGGGAACGGAAGCAAGACCAAGTCACCGGCGGACGATCCGCTTTTTACTATCATGAGCGACTGCTGGGGTGGCCTAGATGGCATGTAAGTAGACCTGTTTTTTTCATTGAATTCGTTCTCGTCGAGTGCGGATGGCCTCGACTGCGACAGCGGCGTGGATATTGATGACGTCGGGGGTGAGCTGCCCAGCCTAGACTACCCTCTCCTGGGCGATCACACGCAGCCGACTACGGACGATGGTACGGCCAATGGTGACCACGGCGCGGAAGCCGATGATGCGCAACAGTCGCCAAGCAAACGGCCTCGCGTCACCGTGGCAAACAAGCAAAAGCACCCAACCACTGGCGAGGCGATCGAGGCCGGCCTATGGGCTGTATCCGAGGGCCTCAAGGCGATGGGTGAGTATTTAGGGAGCTCTATTGCCGCTCCAGCTGCTGTTCCTCAGGCTGACCGACTCGTACAGCTGATCGAGGAGCAGCACAAGATGATGCACGAGCAGTTTAAGGAGGTATGTTCCTAGAATGCGGCCATTCACACAGTGTTAATTGCAATTCTCGAGAAGTTAGGCAAGCAGTGAAACCAAACGCAGAATCTATTCGTTTGCGTTAAGGATTCGTTTGATCTCATTTCTTTTTTTGCTGAGCTACCTCCTTGGCCACGTGGTCGCTAAACGATATCGACAGCGACGAATCGAGTAGACTTCTGCATCACTCTCAATCTCTGTGTCATCTGCAAAACTAATGAATAGGTTGTGTAGTACGACGCATGCCACGATCACTTTGACCGACTTGGCGACTGTTTTCTCTTCCATGACGCACTTGAGCGTACGAAAACATCCCTTTAGCTGTCCGAATGCCCTCTCCACTGCCATGCGTGTGCTTGACAGAGCGAAATTGTATTGACGTTGGCCGCGCGGCAGAAATCCGTTGCGCGGAGGGTCAAATGGTGTCATGAGGTGAGCCCGAGCCGCCGATCAGATGCGTTTCTGGCGGCAGAACTCGCCGGACTGCCTTGCCGATTGCCGGGAAATTCCACATCTTTTGGTCCGACCAGCTGCCGGGTTGGACTTCCAACGACATGAATCGCCCACGTGCGTCAACGATGGCCTGCTCATTGAGCGCAGGATACCCTTTCCGACAGTAGAAGCCATCAAAATCGTGCGGCAGCTGCTTCTCGAAGAGACAGCCGTCAACGGCCTCGGCAACACCCGGGAAGCCGCGCTTGCTCCTGAAGTTGGCCTCCACCTCCTCCCACGCTTCTGTTGACGATGGCCACGCAATGATGTCGCTTGCAGAGCGACAGAGCGCGCCGGGGAGAGCACTGATCGTCTCAATCGCCCAGGATTTGGACAAGCCGAAGATACCGCTGGCTTCGCGGTAGCCACACTGGCTCCCAACGTAGTAGAGTAGAACGCCAACCTTTTTTTTGAACAAATGTGCCACGTGCGCTTGCTGGCCAGCGTTGACGAGGGATCGCAGCTTCTTATACAGCCGCAAAAAAGTGAGTTGACTGCAGCGCAAATTGAGGCGAAACCAGTTGTCAAAAGCCGGGTCTGATATCATGGCATCAGACGAGAGGGAGTGTATTGTCATGATGCTGTCGGGCGGGGCTTGGACACGCGCGCAGACTGCGAGGGCCGCGGACGCTGCCGCGATCCCGCCCCCTATAGCTACAGCGACGACGGCGCCTTTCACTCCCTCCATCAAAGATCCGATCGACGTCTGCTAGATCCACCGAAAGTTTGATCCGATAGCGATCCGATCCGATGAAATATCCTGTAGCGATCACGCTCTTATTGGCTGCTACCCTTCTTTTTTAGTGTCTTGTTTCGTGAGGTCCAGTTGAGAAAATGCTTTTTCAAAAATCCACGTGTATCAACGAAAGAGCCGTAAACAAGTCTATTTTGTCTGATTTGGTCTGTCACTGGGTTGGAAATTGGAAACATACATCTTTGCCAACAGGGTTGAAAGTGCCCACTGCCCAACATGATTCAAGAGCATGAGCACTCCGAGCTCAGTCCCTTTTCACTGCATCGGATTCATTGCGTCCTCTCGCGACCGCCCCTTCGACAGCCTAATTCGCTCCTGTGAAGCCACTCCTCGCTCCCTTCGAGTTCGCTGCACACCGATCGGTGGTCTCCGCCACGATCTTGTCCTGCAGTGTGCTGTAGATGACATCTTGATAGTGATTGACATCTAGTAGATGCTAATCACTATCAGGCGACCAAGTATGCGTGCCATAGCCCTCGTCACACGTCCACTGCCTGTTGCGCGTCATGTGGGGCGCGGGAACACACCCTGGTCCGTCTTTAGCCGGCTCGGAGCAGCAGACCCAGCGCCCGGCCATGAGCCCACCCATGCCACCCAGATAGTACGCCGAGTGCCTTCTGCACGCGCCGCCGTCCCCTGCCACCGCTGATGGACGGAAGAGCACGCCGCAGCGCGAGCACGGCACGCCGGCGGTCGCAGACGCGTCTTCAGTCGCTCCTCCAGCAGTCTGATGGTTCATAGCGGCGTGACGCAGCGCTGCCGTGGCCGCGAACAGCCTGAAGCTGCCGTTGCAGCTCACATGCGGCCACTTGTGGTCCTGCACGCCACGCAGCGCCGCGAACCTCCGCACTGCGGCGAACAGCGCGTCCATAGCGTCCACGTCTCTGCCGTCGGCGTGCTCCCGCAGATCCACGACCGTCACAGCATCCAAGGGATTGTCCACACCGGAGCTGCGGACGAGCGCGTGGGCCATCCACCCGGGCAGCTCGAAGGCCTGCGGGTCATCCTCCAGGAAGGCCAGCAGCAGCGGCTTGCCGCAGTGCGTCGCGTATTGGAACTCGAGCCGGCAGTTGACGGACGACACGTACGCGCGCGTGACAAACACGACCACGCAGGCCACGCCCTCGACCGCGCGCGCCATGGCCGCGTTCACGTTGCCCTGCATGTGCCCGAACACGTCCAGCCACGCGCGCAATGAGCTCACGCGGCCCTGCTGGTGCACGCCCAGCACGCGCGCCTGGGCGCCCCACTGGTACGACAGCAGCACGTCGGGCGCGGTCCCGGGCAGGAAGACCCCGCGCTCGTCCACGACGGACGGCAGCGGCGAGAAGCCCAGTCGACGCACCTGGTACCGAATGCGTCCGCTGCCTGCGATGGTCCCATTGTCCGAAGATGAATCGGGTGAGAAAGACGGCGGCGGCCACTCGCCCGCGCGCTGGTTGAAATCGTCGGCTAGGAGCTTGGAGACGGCCGCGGACGTCACGGGCACGCCCAGCTCGTCTCTCAGCGCCCTCCAGCTCTCGTTGTCTTCGTTGTATTTCATTGGATGGGCTTGGATGTCCTGCAAAATGCTGTCCACGCGCTCGAGGACACTCTGGACCCGCTCGGCGCTCAGTCCGAGCAGCGTGGCGCCCTCTTTGGCCGCGCTCAGCACCGCCGTCTCCCACGGATCGTCCGCAGTTGCTTCATCGTCACCGACGTTGTCTCCGTTCGCGCCTTCGAGCGCGCGCTGGCGCCAGGGCGACTCGAGCAGCGCGTTGACGCTGAGCAGTAGATCCGTCGCGGGGCACGAGTCATCCACGCGGCACGGGCAATTGGGCAGTTGCGCGTACGGCGTGTGCAGCGCCTCGAAATTATGCGCGTCCACTTCGTACCACAGGCGGCCGGCCAGCACCAGCGACAGCCAGCAGTTGGTCGAGAGGATGCTCGCGCGCGCCTCCTTCACGGGAACCAGCGGCTTGCGCGCCCGTCGAGCGGCCTCCACAAGCGTTCGATACACTCGGACGTCGTCTGAGGCCTCACTTAGGTCGGCGGTAATGACTACAACGACGACAGAGGCGCGTTGGATGGTCGACAAGCTGGTAGCGAGTGGGTCGAACAGCGACACGCTGATGGGGACGCATGCGAGTGTCACGCTCTGCGACTCGAGCGTCGACAGCGCGGATACGACTCGCGCCGCGTCGTTGCCGCTGGTGCCATCGCCACCGTTGCTGGTGGAGATGAAAACGAGCGAGGGCTTGTCGGCTTCAGCACTCTGGGCGCTGCTCTCGGCCGCTTGGACTACGTCGTGACTCGTCTCTTGATCGAGTGTGAGTGCGTCTTGCACGTGAGCGACCCGCAGCAGCTCGAACTCGCTCCGTAGCTCCTCTCGGAAGGCGGTTAGCACTGCGTCCTCGGCATTGGGAACGAAGAGCTGGTCGAGCCACTGGCCGTAGGCAGCGCAGACGGCACCTACGGCGCCCGAGGGCCGCGCGAAGAAGGCGATCGGCCCGGCCACCACGCGCTTGCGCCGGTCCTTGAGGAAGGACAACGCCTCAAGCAGCGCCGGCGAGCGTTGCAGCTTTGGCCCGACGGCCACGAGCGCTGATGCAGTTGTGCCTAGCACTTGAGCGCGTGCCTGGGCATCTTGCGGGTTCTTCTCCGTCACCACGACCACATCACGGTCACCCCCTTCATTGGAAACGATCCCAACACCTTGGTCATCTGGGCTTTGAGATGGGAAGAGCAGCGAGCGGAGCGAGGCTTCGTCGGACGAGTGGCACATGAGCAGCAGCAGCGGGCGGCCGCCGGCGTCCGGAGCGGCGGCAGTCGACGCTGCGCTGCCCATTCTGGAGGCTTGGAGGCGGCTAGGCGAGTCCAGGAAGGCATTTAAAAGCTTATGAAGTGCCGACAAGGACCAACAAGAAGACGTCGCCTGCTATTGATAGCACGCGTAGTGCGTTGCGTGGGCGTTGCGTCCATCCTTGTGTATTTGCGTGTTAACCTCTGGCCAACGGCCTCAACAGGAGAAGAAGGAGAAAAAAATATGCTACCAGCGCGTCATTTACATCATCACGGCCGCCTCTCGCCTTGTAGTAGTGTAGTCTTTCACTGACAGCAAGCCATGGACGGAGGGGCCCCTAGACGACGCCCCCGCTGGGCTGGCGGCCGAGCAGCGACAGGTTCTTACGCTGGCCGTTGTAGCTCGGGTACACGGCCTCTCCGCCGGGCTCGTGGCCGCTCTGTGTCCGGTTGACGCCCGAGAGCGGCACGTTGCCCACGGGCTGCGTCTGGTACCCTCCGGTGGGCTTCTGCTCGCCGTAGTAGCCCTGCTGCTGGCCGTACTGCACGGGCGTCGGCTGCTGGTTGTACGGGTTGCCCGGCGCGAAGCCCGAGCCCGTGTCCGAGCGCATGAAGTTGCCCGCGGGTCCTCCACCGCCGTACGCGATCTGCTGCTGCTGCTGCTGCTGCACGGCGGCGGCGTCCGCCTCCATGGACTGCTGCACGGCCAGCGCGAGATCGCGCTCGTACTCCTTACGGAAGTATCGGATCTTCTCGGCGCGGCCGGCCGAGCTCGTGTAGCCGGCGATGGAGAGCATGATGACGGACGCGAGGCAGACCCAGAAACTGTAGCCGTAGAACCAGCAGTGCCACTGCGAGTCGTTGGCCTTGCAGGTCGTGTAGGCCGAGTTGATTGAGTCGATGCTGTAGAGCGTCTGCTGCAGCAGCGCGCCCCAGATGACGAGCGCCACGGCCTGCAGGATGGACGCGGCCAGCGTGCAGAAGGAAACGATGCGCTCCGTCCAGCCGGCGGACGGGTTGTAAACGGCGCCGATGGCCATGAGCAGGCTCACAACCGACGTGATGGCACCCGTGAGCGTGCAGGCCTTCATGGACAGCATACGCTTACCACAGAGCACCTCGTGGAACGTGTCGCCGTCGCCCAGCATGTAGTTGGGCGTCGTGTAGTTCTTCACGCAGAAGTCCTTGTACTGCAGCACCGTCACGCTCGCGTAGAACGGTGTATCCAGCGCGCCCGTCGAGTAGAAGGCAAACAGTCCAAAGCCCTGATACACATCGTTGCCATCGCGCTTGTAGTGTTGCTGGAACCACGCCGGGTATACTAGCGCGTAGAATGAGCAGCCCACGCAGCATAGCGACAGGAACACCGCTGCAAGAAGTGTCATGTAGGGTATCATGAACATTAGACTCCATCATACTACATCACCACTAGCATTGTGTCCCCATATTAGTACGTACTAAGGATGGTGTTCTTGAAAAACATGGTAACGACGTCGTTCCTGCGGCCAATACGCGAGGATTTACTGCAGTCCGCGGGATCTGTTGAATTGGCCCCAGCGCTGGTAATTTACGAGCGTCCAACTGCGGATGAAGGGTCGAAGCTGTAATTAATGACCGGGGGATGGCAGTGTGTAGGGATCGGCGAAGACGCGAGCGGGAGGGCGGGTGATCGCAGCGATAAGAATGAGGACCAGTGCGGACGACGGACCTGGTGTTGTGGTTCTGCTTTTCCTGCTGTGAGTGTTACAATAGGACACAAGAGAGACAGCGGACTAGTAGGGGGCAGGAAAGGAGGAAGAGAGGGAGGAAAAGGGGGGGGGGAGGGGAGGGGAGGGGAGGGGACGAGGGACAGGGGATGGGGGACGAGTGGGTTGTTGGTTTGGTTGTTTAGTTGCTTTAATACTACTTACCCTAATCGCTTTCTACTGTTTATCAAGGATAAATACTAAGTTTTTTTTACAAAAAAGGGTGAATTCTATTTACAGATAATGTATATTTATAATATGAAAATATACCTGGTTATGGAATAAACAACTTAATTGAATAACCTCAATGGAACCGTATTTTGATTTAAAATTGACTGTCCAACACCAGGGTTGATAGAAATTTAGGAAAAATAAGACGCAATTGCGAGGCAAAAAACAAAAAAAAAAAGAGCAAACATTGTTGGAAAAGTGCTGTAACAGTATAAATAGTATTAGTAATACTTATGTACTGTTTTAAAGAGATTCATGTGCGACTGCTTTTGGAGGTCTACATACTAAATTCAAGTGATAATAATCAAAATATTGTACAGTAACCGTCTGATTTATCAAAAATCGTATTTATGATTACTATACAGTACTTTTATATTAGAAGAAGAGAGTCCAACGCACCTAACCTGCAACGTGATTGGCTGCATTGTGTTTAGTGTCAATTTACACTTTACAAAATAGTTTTTTTAACTTTATCTTTATATACAATCCGATTGTCGAGTTTACAATTCAGATGAACTATGATTTGTCTCGCTCGGCTTCAACTTCAGTTCCCGTAACACACAGAAGTATCCTCATAGTAAAGATGATCCACATCAAAAACATCCAAATACCCTCGAAAATCCAGTTGAAGAGACCCACTCTAACATTTCTTCTGTCTGATAAAAAAGGATAAAATGGGATTCAAGTACACTACAATTAATACAAGTGCTCCAAAATACTTGCAGATACTTTGTCCCCATATTAACGGGTTTACTTTCTAAATCATATCATACTCTATGACAACGTGGCGTGTGGGTGCCGCACGCGCCAGACGAACGTACAAGATACAGGGCTGTGATCGCTGCCGCGCAGCGAGTCGTTGACTGCACGGTAGTTATCTCGATGCGGTGTCCCCATATTACCGCGTCTGCCAGCACTGCAAGCCTTCTGTTCGACCTGCAACCTCCGATCAGCGTCTGCGTCGGTGCTGCTTACCAAGATGCGGTCACACCACGCCGGGACGCGTGCCTTGACCCTGCCGCCCTTGTAGAACGGCTCCTTGTAGCGGATCCGGTACGTTTTCAGCGGCCAATCGGGGTCACTCGGGTCACCGCTAATTTGGGGATGCCGATTCGTCAGCTTCTTGTACGTCGGGTAGAACGAGGGCCACTTGGCCGGCTCGCGGAAGCGCGAGAGCGCCGGCACCGCCGCCAGGTCGTCGGCGAGGCTATCGAACTGGTCGTGGAGCTCCAAGTGGCGCCCGGAGCGCAGCAGCTCGACCACCTGGTCCGCGTCCAGCCCGCGGATCCGGTAGTTGAAGTCGCCCATCCACACGACGTGCTCGCTGCAACTCGCCAAGTCCGGCGCCTCGATTCCCATGGTGGCGGGCAGCTCATGTGCGAGCGTGGTGAGCTGCTGACGGCGCAGACTTGCGTCGTTGGCGTCCAAGTGGCAGTTGGCGAACGTCAGCGTCTGCTCGTCGCCCGCGAACTGCAGCGACACCGCCAGCCCGCCCTTGGAACCGCTCGTCACCGAGAACTTATGCGCCCCGGCGGCCACGACGCGCACGCTGCCGGTCCAGTGGGATGCCACGTACACGGCCAGACTCGTGGACTTGCGCGACAGGAACGCGCCGTCCCCTCGCCCGCGCACTTCGCCTCCCTGGCCTGGCAACTCCGGTCGTCGCCGTCGTCGCCGTCGCCGCCGTTGTCGATGCTGAGAGGCGTGAGCGTCCTGTCGCGGGTGCTGGTTCTCCTCGACTCTGTATAGACCCGCAGTGTGCGGTTGCAAGATCGTTGCGCGCCAGTCCAACGCACTCACGAACGACCACCGGTTGTTGTCCGAGCCTGACGGTGAGTCGTGAGCAGGTTCTGCGTTGAAACCAGCGGGACTGCCGACCAAGCCGAGCGAGCTCGCGCGAAGTCTGCGATCGGCTTCGTCGCCGTTATTGCTGGACGAGAGGGCCGTGTATGAAGACGCCGACGGTGAAACGCCAGTGGACTCGGCTGTCTCACTCTGCGACTCGCTCAGCTCCAGTCGCTGATACGAATCGCCGGCGACGTTAAGACGGGCGAGCACGGCCGTATGCAGGTGCTTGGACACCTTCTCCTGCGTGCCAAGCACGTACAGATCGTACCCGAGCGGCAAGAACTCGGACAGCTCGCGCGCAGCTTCCGAGTCGCCGATGTACTGGCCCTTCCGTCCCGCAAACGGGTCCCGCGCCGCCATGTTCCACGTGCCGGCGAAAACACGGAGCGGTAGACGCTCGGAGCTTCCAGGCTGCGAATCGTTCAGTGGACCTGGACATGTTTCAGGTGTGAGCGCGAACACGGCGTCATCGTCAAAGTCGGACTCTCCCTGGTCAAATTCGGACTCCTCTTGCTGCGTCTCCGGTTGTTCGCGGTCCGGAATCGATGGAATCTCCGGCACGGCACCATCAGCGTTGAGAGAGCGATCAGGTTTGCTGGAGCCCTCGGTTTCGCTGGATTGAGGACTGTCAGTGCTGTCGGCCTCGCTGCTATTGCTCTCACGGTCGCTGTCGGAGACACGAGCGGACGAACGCTTGAGCGCCGGCGAGTAGCTGATCATGGTGTTGTTGAGCAAGATGCGGACGCGTTGTGCATCTCGATTGGGGCCTGCGCCTGCTCCTGCGGCTGGAGCAAGCTCAGCGACCTCGGACTTGCGGTGCCAATGCCATGGCTTAGCAAACAGCGACGGCATCTCGGCTGCAGTGTTGTGGATGCTGCTGCCGAGGTGGCGAGTTGACAACTGTCAGCTCGACCTCCGCGATGCCCATGGCTATCAAGGCCGCCCTTGACGTCTCCCGCCGAGCCGTGACATGTGCTCTCAGCTCGACATAAACAGAAATAAACGATGTGAAAGCAGAAAATGGGACGTGGAACGCGCGCAGCTCTTGCTTTCGCATTGACGACGCGAGCGAATCATAGCAATGGGTGCATAAGGATTATATAGACTTGGGGTGGCAATTTTTAGACTGGATTCGAGGATCCGAAGGTGTAGCTGGAAACGTCGAGGATCGCTGGTAGCGATGGGTTGGAACACAGTAGCGATCCAGTCATGCAATAGCTTCTGCTCTCAAGAGGTTGATTGACGAGCTCGCGATCGTATCTTTGCTGTTTTCGGCGCACATGTCTTTGACTATTTGTGCCGCTCGGTCTATCTAAAGACGCTTGTGCGTTGAAGATGGGATGCCAGTCTATCAATAGACGACCCGCATCATGTTGCTCTCATCGCTCATTGTCGACTCCGCATGGATCCTATACTCCACGCGTTAGTAGGTACGAACGATGCCGCTCGCTTGTTGAGATCGCCACCGCCTGGTAGCTAACTTTAGATCCCGTTATGCGTGATAAAACGACTCTGTCTTTACCACCTCCTAACAGGATCGCCCGCACAAGCGCATTGTGCAGTGCGACAAGCGCGCCAACTTTGGCTCAAGGCTGGCTCAAGGCTGGCTCAAGTCAAGTCGCACCTCCTTCAGCCCCCTTCCATCGCCCGCATCACTTAGCATGGGACGTGACCTAGTGATCGACTGCTAGCTGCTGGTCTGGTGGTTGTGCACCTAGGGCGATGCCGCTCGGTGTAGATGACTCCAAAGCACGAGATCACGAATAGATCGAAAGGGGCCCGTTCATGGAGCGAGCCGAACCCGTGGCTTCCCGTATCGCACCGCCACACTACGCGCATCCATCGGAGCCAGCAGGCTCACCATGACTGACGATATCGCAAACCTCAAACTGAGCCGCGGGATCACCTGCCAGTGAGGCATCGGACTCGACACCAAGAATCCACGGGCACTCGCCACTCAGGGCTCACGTAGATACATACGTATGTCGGGCCAGTGGAGAAGTATGGCACTCGGAGGCCAGTCGTTGCCTCCTCCGCGCTCCGCTCCTCTGTCCAGATGTACACAGAGCGCCAGAAGCAGCAGCGCACGCTGGCCAGAGCGGCGTTGTTCGAGCTGCGTCGCTCGTGCTGCTATCTGTATCATGCATGAGTGTTGGATCGCAGTTACGAGACAACAAACGGATCTTTCTGGTGCGCTGGTGGGCCCCGCACCTCGCGCCGGCGCTGAGTTTTCCCTGAACGCGCACGATATATCATCCCATTCAGGCCGGAAGAGAACGGTTTGGACTTCCCCCATGCCTCCGATCCTCCGTGTTCGTGTACTGGTTCTCCTCGTCCTCCTGGTGCATGTGTAGTGCTTGCGTCCTTGACGTTGATCCCAGGAAGGCGGAGCGGATCAGGAGTGATACGCTGCAGCAGGAAGGCGCGACGTGAGCGCGGGCGCATCAAATGAGCCACTCGCGCTCTGGCGGTAAGTATAATTTATCAAAGGATAATGATTAGATTGTATTGTATTGAAAATGCAGCTGTTCACATTTGAACTTTGACTAAAATATCAATTGAAAGAGGTTTGTCACGAAAAGACAAACCCCACCATGCCGCCGGGCTTCTCGGGACCGCGATCACCTCTCGACCGACCACCATGGAGGAAGATTGCCGCCTGACTCCCCCTTTCGGCTCTGCTCGTGCTTATAATCACTATCGCCGGCGCGCGCGCGTGTCGCGTGCAGAATCCTTTCCACCCCGTCGTCTTCGCGAGGCTTTGGCGAGGGTTCGTGCTGGAGCCACGCGGTCAGGCAGGCTCGAGGGGCTGGAAAGAGCCACGCCGAGGGACGCATCAAACGCTTGCCGGTCCCGCTGTGTCACTGTTAGAATGGTCTCCGAGAAGAGAAGACGCCTGGGCGAGCGCGACGACGAGCTGGAGCGTGGAGATCGCGGCGGCACGAGGGCGCCGCCCATGTTCTCAACCAACTCATACCTTCGCGACGATGGCGACCTCGCTGACACAGCAAGAGACCATCGCCTGTCCGATGACAAACGACGACAGCAGGAGCCACCGCGGACAGCCATGGAAAATGATGTGCTCCAGCGACGCACTGCCAGCCCTCGTCCGCGACTACCAAGCGTGGCGACCTTCTTGAACCCGCGGCCATCCATTGGATCAACTTCACCAGCCTACAGCGGCGCGCGTTCTTTGCCGCCGTCACCGACGTCCTCGCGCTTGTCCGTGGCGACTTCCTTCGAGCCGACTCGCATCCTCGGCACTTCATGGGAGCCGCCGTCGAACGTTCATGGGGTGCAACTACCCGCGATTGACGGTGACAGCGCAGCGTTCCTGCCCACGGCAGCACAAATGCGGACTCGCAGACGTTTCAGCCCACGCAGCCGCCTACGCGCTTCGAAGCGACTGACCGGGCAGTCACTCCCGCCGTGGTCTCGCCCGGTCGGTCTCTCACTGGCGTCCGCAGTGCACTCACACGCGTTTCTCCCTCGTGACAGCGACAGGTTTGCGCTACAAGATCGCGAGTCGGAGCATTGCCCGAGATACCAGCGCTCGGAGTGGGACGCATCAAGCGAGCAGTACCGAGCTTTGGCAGGGCGTGACACGAGCAGTTTGACGATGGACGCAGTTGGAAGCGAGAAGAGCTCGCGGTACCTTCGCCAGATCGACCGCCGCAGCATCTTGGCGCGCATCGAGCGCGGCGAGAAGCAGTCGGCGCTCGCCAAAGAGTTCCATGTTACGCGCGCGGCCATCTGCAACTTCAACAAGCACCGCGAGCTCATCATGACGCGCGCGTGCGACGACCCGATGGCCAAGCATCCGAAGTGGGCCAAGCCCAGCGCGCATGAGGACGACGAAAAGGATCTTGGTCGAGACGAGAACCACTACAGCAGCACCGATAACCGAGCAAGTCCCAGTGATGCAGTCGAGCGGAAGGCGCCAACGTCTCAGCTGGACGATCAAGTGTGCGTCGTCGACTCGCGAGCCGTCGCAATGCTGCGCGTGCTGGTGCACGACCGCAACACGTCCGAGCTGGCGTTCCAACATCACTGCGCGCGACTGATGGTCTGCCTCGTCGAAGAAGCCGTCGCCTGGATGTACACTCAGCATCCGCAGCAGCTTCTTCGCCTCGGCAGCCACGAGGACAACCGAGATCCGCCACACTCCTTCATGTTGGACGAGTACTACATACATCGACCGCCGTGCGGGATCACCGTGGACGAGCTCGGGTCGCTCTTCCTGGACAAGTTCCGATCCATGGACCCGACGTGGCGCTGCGGCGCCATCGAGTTCCCGGACCCGTCGGTCGGCGCGCCCAGCGGATTGCCCATCCGCATGGACTTGCCGCGCGCGATGCCGGCCTGCAACGTGTTCTTGCTGCTGTCGTTCGCGCGCGACGGAGGCTGCTCGCGACTGCACCAAAGCGTGAGGATCCTCATCGACCATGGCGTCGTCGAGGAGCTGCTGTGCCTGGTGGCGCTGGGTATCTCCAGCCGAGCCGTGAGCCTCTTGCACGCCGAGTTCCCGCGGCTCCGAGTGGCCACGGCGGCGCTTGAGCGGGAGGCAGACGACTCACAGGATGGTGGACGCGTCAGGCATCGCAGAGATGCGCTTGGATCCGTTGGGACTCATGAGAGGAGCCAGGAGGGGCGGACGCCGACCGAACGGTTGGCAAAGCTGGCTGTCTCCAGTGGATAGAGGAGACTCAGGTCCAAATTGTAATGCTGGATGAGTTCAGGCGTGATGACGAAATGTGCATTAAAACGACGGTTTTAGGAGCTAAAACGATCACGTTTTAGAATTGGTTGGGTGTGGTATAAAGAAGCAGTTGAACAGTGCATTTCTGGACTTTTATGAGAAAAAGCAGAAAAAACAAAAGAAAAAGATAAACGTGCACATACTTTACAGTAAGTTATGTACTGTATTCACGAAAACGATTTCGGAATTTCAGGGAGAACAGGTTTCAGAAAAAAAAATTACCTAAAATTTAGTACTAACTTTCGGTATAATAGCCGACATGATCTACTACTGTACTGCGAAAATTACAGTTGCCCATTTTGTACTGTACCGAAAATTGTAAAATGTAGCCGGGTTTTGTAAGGATTTTACGGGTTCGTGGTTGCCACAATCCCCCTGGACTAATTTTTTTTGTACCACGTTTATTCACCTATTTTGGGGGACTGATGCTTCGGCCAGGTCAAATCAAAATGCACTATAATAAGGTTTTTTTGATAAATATTTCGTGGTTCGTCACGACGCCAGTACTGTTGACCAGCGATTCGCGCTCACCGCCATTAGCTGATGGGCGATTACCACTTTACACATGCCCAAATATTAGATTATTATTTTTCCTTGTGTCTTTCATGGTGGTGCTCATATCCATTGACATCTAGCAGAAATGCTGGCGTTTACTCCAAAGATAACCTTTGGAAAATATCCATAGCGTTTCATAACTTACTCCAATGCATAACTACCACCCGATGGTAAATATTTATAGCGCAGCGTGCAGTAGAAAGTCGAGGGACAAAGAGTGTCAAAAAGCTAGGCTAAAAGTTAGTGAGAGGCGTGCAAGAGTCCGGTGTGTGTGAGAGATGCCGAGGAAGAAAGAAGCGAAACGGAGAAAGGAAATAGAGAAGGAGGGAAGGGTCGCTGCATTTCCTTCCCGTCGTATTGTGATTATTGTTTATAATAGTGATTCACAGGTGGTAAGATTCTCATAGTTAATAATCATAAGTGTGTGTGACGCTTTGTGATACGATCCAGTGGACAAAAAACGCGGATCGCTTTCACGGTCGTATGCACATGTACGATTCAGATGAAGTTCAGTTGCTCTACCGTTAATTTCTCTAGCATCTTTAAATCTGCAGTCGTTCACTACTGCCGCCTCAAACTGCGTCGTACACTGAGTGCTTCGCGATGCTAAGGCGACATTTTCCTGAATTCCAGGTCTGTGTTAAGGTGAGTATAAACCCAGATTGGGCCCAGAACGTATAATGCGATTATCGTCGTCTATTTCCACAAAGAAACGCGGCCAAGTCGCTGACTTTAAGTCGCGGTTGTCACGTACTTGCACTGTCCCATCCAAAATACGGTACACACTATACTGTACACTTTGTTCTGGCGTTCGATTTACTGAAGCATGTACATTTCCGGAAACCCTGTACAATCCCAAATTATTTTTTTAAGCTGCAAAATGGGACCATGCGCAATTGAACAGTCTCACGACACTATCCATTTCTGTACGGCAATTGTTTGCGTTGTCGGGTGGAGTTAGTAAGCAACAGCTTGCAATTAAGTCTCACTTATCTCGGGGTTCTACAGTATATAAGCGGTGTACTGGCTGACCCACGGACGCACCATAGCCACTCATGAGCCATTCTTAATGCGTCGACCATACTTTACTGTACGGTGGTGTGTTCTCGTATGACAAAAGGACGAGCGAAATTGGAAGAAAAAATACAAGATCGCATACGGATTTAGAGCGTAAATCGTAGGATTTATCTTTACACTTGAAGCAAGCAGGCAAAATCGTATGTTTTATGGCAAAAGATGCGAATGTCTCGCTCTATACTTAATGTCACTATATGTGTAAACATGTGGATAAAGTAAACTTGACTATTAAAAAGTATTTAATGTTTGGAAACAACAACACAATCTTTGCAAGATAAATCCGGGGACACGGACTAGACGCAAAAAGAGACTTCCTCAATATATTATCTGTAAATGTACAAATGTTCTGGTAAATTATTTTTTACCCGACGGTTTCCTACCATTTGGACAGTAGTTTCTCGGGTCAGGGATCCCCCTTTTCTCGGTCGCAAAAAGACAAAAAAGACCCGATATAGACCCACGTTTTGAGCCCATTTGCGATTTCCGAATTGCAGAACCAACGCGCCATTCCCTTTTAAGCGCGACTCCCTCGGCATTTTCTCCGCCCGCTCCCGCACTCGGTGCCACGCTCTCGAACGCCGATATGTTCCGCGACCACGCAGCAGCCGAGCGCACCGGTAAGGGCCCACCTCTGCGCGATCCGGACGCGCGCGGCGACCAGGGAACTGCGGCTGTGTATGCGTCCGCGTCCCTATTGCGTCCCTACTACCGAGAAAGAGACCGAGCTAGAGGGTGGGACGACGCCGCCACGGCCGCCTCACCAGCAGCAGTGTCGGACTCGCCGCGACGCACGCCGCCCGGCGAGTACGCCATGCCGTTCCCGCCGCCGCCTGTGGTTGAAAGGCCCCAGCGTCCTCCTCTCCGAGACGAAGAGGGTTGGGCCTGGACCCCCGGGCAAGCCCCTGCTGCCCTCCGAGATCAGTACTACCCTACCCACCGCGACTTTGGTGACGACGGCCGCCGCCACTACCCGAACGAGCGGTGGGGATCCCCCGCCTCCGGGTTTTCAGGCAGCACCAGCTCTAGCAATTGGCCCGGTCTTGACCGTGGCTTCCGAGGCTCAATGGGCGAGGCCGACGACCTCTACCCGGTCCGAGGTGGGGTAGCACCGGAAAGCAACCAGGACTGGACCATGGCGGCTAGCCACCGGTATGAAGGGCGCCCTACCGGGCCGTGGGCATACGCTGGTGTGATGGCCAACGACGCGGATGCTGCAGTCAGGACAGGAAAGACGCGATCAGTGAACCAGGACGAGCTAACTCATAACACAGAGTCCAAGCACGAGACTGTGGTGGCTCCGACCACGCGCAATCAACAGCTAAAGAAGGACACCATCCACCGCAAGCGGCCGTACCGACCGGAGCAGCAGGACACACAGGAGTACCAGTACCGTCAGCGGCTCACTCGGGAGTCCGAGAGCGAAGCGATCGCGCGACTCTCGGTGGGCCGAGCGGCGACCATTCGCATGCGCCAAAGCCAAAGCAGCGCGTCGCCGAACCAGGTGGCGTCGGAGCGCATGTCGGTGGGCTCCTCCGACTCGCCCATCACGCCTAGCGACAAGGCCGAGGCCAAGACGTCGCGGTACTTGCGCGAGATCGACCGGCGCAACATTTTGGCGCGCATTGAGAGCGGCGAGAAGCAGTCGGAGCTCGCCAAGGAGTTCCAGGTGACGCGCGCAGCTATCTGTAACCTCAAGAAGCACCGAGACGTGATCCTCTCGCGCGTGCACGGCAACCCGTTTGCCAAACACCCGAAGAAGTCCAAGCTGAAGCCGGGGAATGCCCAGCAGCAGCAGCAGCGTCTGGCAATCGCAGGCTCGTCCGCCGCCCGGAAGCCGGGGGCCAGTGGTCACGCGGCGCTCCGCAAGAACCCGTTGCTGCTTCAGGTTGCATCCCGGTCAGCGCTGCTGCATTTCCAGCGGCTAAGCGACCCACAGAGCGCTGCTCGCGAGTTCCGACGGGTCTGTCGGCGGCTCATGACGCTGGTCGTTGAGGAAGCGTTGGCGTGGGTCGAGACGGCGGCGTTCAAGCGGAAATCGGTCAAGAGTGTCGCGTCCGGCTCGGCTCGGGGCAGCGAGACGAGCTCCGACAGCCACGAGTCGCGCGACGCCTGTGCCGTGATGATCGAACCTGAGGCGTCGCTGTTTCCTCCCATCTTCAAGTCTCTGGAGCCCGACGCTCCGACGGGGGTGATCCACTTTGGCGACTTTGGTTCCACCTCCTCCTCGCTCAGCGTCGCTGCCAGCATGGAAGTGGACGTGGACCTGCCCCCGGAGCTGGCCTCGAGCCATGTGTACCTGTTCCACGCGGTCGTGACACTCGGGCGAAGCGTGTGGATCGCGCAGGCGGTGCGTGCACTGGTCGAACGCGGAGCTGGTGAGGCTTTTATATGCCTCGTCACCGTTGCCGTCGCAGCGGAAGCTATCGCCGAGCTGCAGTCGTCCTTCCCGCTGCTCAAGATCGTCACGGCGCACATTGATCACCCACGGGTCGATGAGTTTAGCCTCAACCAGGGCGAGTGCGTCATCGACCAGCTTGCCACGCGCGTCGCATGTGACGCTGACGAAGAAGGAGAGTCCTGACAAACGGTGAGGACGCAAAGATTGACGCCCAAGCATCCCTTGCTGGCGTGTGACAGTGCTAGGAAGCGGGAGAACAGTCGACGAATGTAAGAAGACAATAACCGGGGAAATATAAGCCTGGGAGGGCGGAAGAGCCACGGGATGACCGCACATTCATGGTATGAACGCTTGCTGACCGACCGGCAGCACATTAAGCCCGTTCGTGGGCCTTGATGAGCGAGATATGACACCGAACAGCGTCGGTCAAGCCCAAATCCATCATGATGCTGCACTTCGTATAAATAGGACGGTGGCGCTCGAACACCGAGCAAGGTCAAAGAGATCACGCCGCATTCGAGACGTGACCAGGTGACGATCACTTGCAGGTGGACGCCTCCTATGAGTCTTCTATCTACTTGGTCCCCTTAGCCAGGTGACATGACAGCGTAGTGGGGTCAGGCTCCATTTTGGGTTCTCGCAGCGGGAAACTTTATTGAAAAGCACGTGAGCACGCGCCCCATTTCTGCATTGAAGTGACTGGAGGGGTTCTTTTCGCGCATTCACGCGGCCTCAAAGGTGGGAGGAGGACTCACGCACGCGCTCGTGATTTCGTCGTGAGGGTGGCGAGTCAACAGACACGCGTCCCCATCAAATGGAGTAGTTTGCAGCGTCTTGAACGCCTTCCTGGGTGGAATATCCTTCCAAACAACCAAGCCACGCACAGAGAAGAAGGAGCGTTAGTATAGAAGCCGTCGCGACACACGTACTCGCCGGCGCTGCAGCCAAACAACTTGTCATACACTCTACCCATGCATGAGCAAGAAGGTGGACTCGCGTGCCTATGCGCCACTGCATTTGCCGTTGAATCTTGCAGCGGTTGACCGCCTCTTTAGGTCTCCACTTGTAATTACGGATCACCCTTCTCTTCGCCACGCTCTCGGTTTGCTTGCTCCCTCTTGGTTTGCCTGCTCCTCTACGTGTCCTCGGAAAATCGGGGGAAATGATCGACCGCGCGTCTCCCCAAAGTTGACGTCGGGTCTGCACCCAAATCTTCACGAGATTCGAGGACCAGCAGTGCAGCGATCGCGAAAGATATCTGAGTGATGAGCGCGCGTGAAGCACATACGGCAGGCGATGGATCAATTAGCACGCACCTGCGCTGTAGCTCGCATCTCCTCCTTCAAAATCCTTGGACATGCGCGGGCGTGGCAGAAAGACCTGTTAGCGGTCTGGAAGACGCGATCTTAACCGTCCGCGGACCATGCAGACCCCGTTCCAGCCTTCAGCCACCGAGTTGAGCATCTCTACAGCATCCCTGAGTCCTTGGTCGACTGGTAGAGGCGTCGACTCGCACGTACTGTGCCCGCGATCGCGGATCTTCTTGTCAAGATCTTCACGCGATCTTTGTCTTCGCCTACTCGATGCGGCGCCTCGTGGTGCCAAAGCACCGGAGACGGTCGACGCGCGTCAGCAGCGACCTGCTAGATGCCAGCAAGCCGCATGCGCATGTCCAACGTGTTCATCGCGCTCAGACGCCCCGCTCCAGTTGTCAAAGATCGCCACTTTCCTTCCGTCGAACGAATTGGGAAGAGCACGCACCTGGCAACACCACACGAACCGGTACAATAGATGAGTACGTTCGCGCCATAGAAGACTGACTGCGCAAGCAAAAGTTTGAAAGGAAGACGATAGCGATCATCGAGGTGATGAAGCTGTCTAGCTTCTGTCACTTACGGTGGTCCTGGCGACGAAGAAGACGGCTGCACAACGCGTTGGCGGATTTGATTAGTCAGATCCGGGAAGACCTCGCGGCAAGAATGACGATTTAGGCGTGAACGAGGGTAAAATAGCGGGCTTGTGCGCTCGCACCACCCGTTTCTTGCTTCGTTGTGTTCTCCCTCTACCACATATTTCAAAAGCGTTTTGCTCACTTTTGCCAACACCCACGTTCGTCTCCGCTGATAAAACTGTTCGTCGAACACTCTAATTCTACCATACACCTACATTATTCTTAGCTCGTTCTTGCAGAGACCATCGAGTTTATAAATACACCCTCGTTTTAAAGTCCCGGCCACAATTATTCGGACACCCCTAAAAATGACTGTAATTTTTGACCTATCGCGAATTTTGGCGCACTGTTTGGATATGTTGGTCCAATCAGAGAGCAGAATCTGGTATTATGACTGGCATTTGCGCACTCGGCTTTTTTCGAGAAGTTTCCATACAACAAACCAGTTTGGACACGTGACCATAATGATTCGGACAAGGGGTCATACTTTATTTCATATCAACGGAGTGATGGTCATCCAGATCTGATGATAAAAAAGCTATCATTTCGGAATGGGAAGAGGACCAGCCATCACGGACCACGAGCGTGGCCGCATACTCGGACTTCGCGAGAGCGGCCATAGCATCCGCGAGATTGCATTCCGTATTAAGCGCTCTAAGGACTCCGTCAGCCGTGTCATCCGCGAGGGTGGCATGGCGCCCAAGACCAAGCAGTCGAAGAAACCCGAGGCCGGCCGCCTCTCCTGTCGCTGCGCGAGGTGCGCCGCATTGTGCGACTCAGGGCTACCGGGTCGTTTTCGGCGGCGCAGCTCAAGGCACGCACCAGGACGGACTTGTCCGTGAGTAGCACCCGCTGCCTCCTTTCTCATGTAGACTATTTAATCTACACGAAAATGGAGCGCACACTAGATCTGACCGCGGCCCACAAGGCGGCGCGTCTTGAGTGGGCAAAGGCCATGGTGACTCGCGACTGGTCGGAGGTTGTCTTCAGCGACTAAAAGAAGTTCAACCTCGACGGGCCGGACGGCTACAAGTCGTATTGGCGCGACTTACACCGTCCATCCCGCCAGTACGTTAGGAGCCAGCAGGGCGGTGGATCTGTAATTGTAACCGGGCGAGCTTTACACCCGGTTATTTAGGCTCACGCAGGTGCGCTGTATGAGGAAGCAAAACTCTTTAATGCTAATCTGTACGAATAACGTACAGATTTACAATAAAAGAAGGGTTTTGGCTTTAGCGCAAATCGAGAACTGTATTGATAATTTTTAGCGTCCCGCCTGGCCCTGCCGGACGAGTGCAAGGTCCCTAACCTCTACTATCCTATATATTTATTGTGGAATGTGCTTACGGTTGGACGCGAGAGCCCCACGTGAAAGGAAGGATTGTGATTGGTAGAAATCGGGGGCTTTCTACCAATGGGGAAACTGGAAAAGCGCGGACAGCCAATGGGTGGCTGTTCGATAATACAAGGACTTAGTGTGGCATACACTAGTCCTGCTAGGGACCGAACCGATCCTAGTGTGGACACACCAAGCTCACACAGTACAGTATTGGACTGTACCCAACAGCGTATCCAGGATACGCTGTGTGTAACCCTGTTACAGTAATAGTCTGGGCGGCGTTCAGCGCCAAGGGGAAGAGCGAGATAGCAGTGCTCTGTGGCAGGCAGACGCCGGATAGTTATATCCACACGCTGTCGGAGTTCCTTTTACCCTTTGCCCACCTTCATCATGGCATTGATTTCGTATTTTAGCAGGACAACGCGAGCATCCACACCTCTGGTGAAACGCTCGCGTTTTCAATGAGACGCAAATCAATGTGATGGAGTGGCCGGCGCGGTCCCCGGATCTCAATCCGGTTGGGAACCTCTGGGTCATTCTATCTGTAACTGGGCTAGCCAGTTACGCGGCGTACACGTGCGCGTGTACGAGGAAGCGTTGACTTGCTTTAACTATAGACTGTACGGTTCACCGTACAGTGCTATAATAAAGAAGGAACCAGGAACTTTGTGTCAAAATGAG
>JAASGW010000204.1:0-45150 GCA_023334395.1 Phytopythium sindhum
GGAGAGCCAACTCGTGCGTCTGCTCATGTGGTAGGTTGATCGGTCGGTCCCCTGCTTTTGCTTGCTTTTGCTTGCGAGTCCCTTCGTCTTCTGCATTGAATTGGCCATTCGTAATGATAGAACCCCGGCGGTAATAAATGCTGAGGCGATAACTTTACCAATGCGAATTGCATCGTTCATGCTTTTCGATCTGCGTTGCAGTATTAGAATAGTCCAAACCAACACGCAGGAGCCCGGCAAGTTCACGATGCGGACGGCAGAACGCGTGAGATCTCTCAACGGCTTGTTGTTCATGACAACGTATCAAGCGTTCATATTAGTTAATTCACGCGCGTTCGCACTCATTTGGTCAACACGAAACAGCAAAACATCGAGGCCCCCGCCGTGCTTGTCTACACGATCGTAGTGTAGGACGAAGCGGTCGCCATCGCCGGCCCAGTTGGTACGTACGGCGGCGTGGGGCGCGCAACACCGTAGGGCGGGAGCTCCGGAAGGAACCGGTTCGCGATCGGCATGGACGTCGACGTCGATGACGATGGCGAGAGAGCGCCGCCGTACTGGGCTCTGCTACTCCGTCCAGGGACGTGCGAGTGGTATGCGGCCACATGATCGTGCTCGGGGGCCATTGGCGCGCCGGGGAACGCGTGACTCGGTCTCGCTGGAGTAGAGAGGGAGCTGCCGAGTGGCGTCCCAGCCGAGAAGCTGCCCACTCGCGACGAGCCCGGCAGCGACTGGCGGTACGCTGCGGGCGACGCTCCGACCGCCTGGCGCGGGTCGTCTTCCAGAATGCCCTGCAGCAGCTCGCCAAAGCCCTCTTCATCCGTGAACGCGGCCGTCACGTAGTGGTCGTAGCCTGCGGCAGTCATGCCGTGGCCACCACCGTGAGTGCCGCTGTAGTCCACATGCAGCGGGCTGTAGCCGCCGTTGGCGTGCGCCGACGAGTAGTCTTTCATGGCCGGCTGAGACGCGTAGCTCGCTTGTGGGTAGTGCTGGTGGGCAGAAGACGAATACGAGACTGCCATCGGCATCCCCAGCGACGTCGGTGACGAGGAGGAGGATATCGTCGACGCCGACGACAGCGGCGAGGAGTATGCGTCAGCCTCTCGACTCGTACTGGTGGCTACAGGGGCCGAAGAAGTCTGCGAGCGCTTGGCGGACGCACCACGGACCTGGCGCGGGTGCGGACCGTCCGGCTGGTTCAAGAGGACGGCCGAGTTGGCTGCGAAGGTGTCGCGGATGCGGTTGAGGTCCGACTCGGGGATGCCCAGCGAGCGCAGACGCACGGCGGCCTCGTCGTAGCGCATGCCGCCGAGCGCCTTGCTGATCTCCATACGCCGGTTGTATTCGGCCTCCTCGACCGCCTTGGCCAGGTGCCACTGGTCGCGGCCGCACAGACAGTGCTTGCCCTCGGCGCCCTTGTACCGCGCAGCGGCCGACTGCTGGTGGTCGAGCGAGGTCAAGCCCGAGGCCGACGAGGAAGAGGACACGGCGCACTCGCAGCAGAAGAACATCTGCTTGGAGCGGAAGGTGCCGAGCCAGTTGGACTTGAAGCGCGGGAACCAGCTTTTGCGGTCGCGCGTTTTCTCGGGCCCGTCGCCGGCGTTGTTGGACCGGTACGCTGGCCCGGTCTGGTGCACGCTGTCGATGCCTCCCGGGTTGGTGCTGATGCTAGCGGTGGCAGCGTGGGGGAAGTTTCTCACGCTGTCCGACGATCGGCCCGAAGACGTCCGGTCGCTGTCTGTCCGTGTCGAGCGTCGGCGGAGACGAAGAACGCGCGCGTGGATCGGCAGCTCCGAAGCAGCCACACGCGCCATCGTCACGGTCAGTGCGTTCCGGCGCTGGCTGCGCGTGTTTTTGGTGTTGGTGAGGTGAATCGAAAAGTGAAATGGGAATTCCGTCAGGCAGAGCGAGCCGGCGAAGCGATCGTCCGTGAGCGTGAGAAGAGAGCAGTCCGATGCCGAGTACTGATGGGGAGTGGACAATGGAGGAGGGACGGGGGAGGAAGGAGACTTGAAGAGCGCGAGACAGTGGGTAGAGCGAGGAGGTCCGGTCACGGAGCCCCTCGAAATAAAAAGGCGGACCGCCGGCGCTGGGCGGCGACTGGGATTGTGAGACCCGCCACGTCACACACCACTTCCCCCTCGAACCCCGACGGTCTCACTCAAGGCGAGGCTGTGATCTGAGGCAAATGCTCATGCGCCCAGGAGTCGATCGTGTAACTCGCGTCTGGCTCCGAGGCCGACATCTGAGCCAGCACGTGTACACACTCGGGGCACAGTGGCTCAGTCGACTGAGAGCTGCACGCTTGGTGCTCCCGTTAGATCCGGTCCATGCACCGTGGCCCTAGCACTGGATGCGCAAGATTGCCGCGATGGGTGTGAAGGCTCGGCGGTGGCAGGGATCAGACCACTCGGGTCGGGGGTGGCGGTCTGGTTCAGCTCTCTCGCGCGGCATTTCGTCACGGGCGATCCCCTTCTTGGCCACATGATAGCGCTGATGCCGTGTACTGTTGCAGTCGCTAAGAGGCTTGACATTCCACTCTCGTCACTCGATTTGTACTATATGGCGTTTTGTATGGCGCCGGGTGGAACAGGGCGCGGTCAGGCCGCCGACTGGAAACTGATGTCGCACGGCTTTACGCCGCCGTCGCGCATCATGATCTCACCCACATCGTGCGCATGCGAGTTTCATAATGCTGTGCGTGCCGTGCACGTTCCTTCCTGCTTTTCCTCCTCCCCACGATTGCTCTTTGCAGTATGGGAACCCACTTTGCTGCTGGCCGGTCAAGGACAGGAGGAGGAGGAGCAGGAGGGGACTCGGACTTGAGGTTCGGCGCCGTTGCAACGCCACCGAAAACCAAAGCTTGAAGACCGCGGAGCGGAGATGGAAAAAGGAAGGGCGAAAGGCACGCCAGCACACTCCCTCCGACGCATACAAACGCCCAGAGCAGGCGGCAGTCGGCGTCCTCACGCGTAGAGGTCCCTCCTCCCTCCTCGGCGGGTCCTCCTCCTTCGTAGTTGCGGTTCGCGAGTGAGCATGCGCAAGTGCGCTGTTGAACAGGCTGTTCAGCCCTCAGCGTTTAGTCATGGAGGATCCCACGTCATCACGTGTGTCCCAGCCTCCGAGGTCTGTGATGGAGGTGTTGCTAACGAGCTTAGCGCGATTGCCCTGCATGTTTGCCGGTGGATTCGCCACGCCACGCCCGACTCGCGTCGGGATCAGACCGAGCGAGTACGACAGATACACCGTGGGCGGTCATAGCGGAGACTATCCACGCATGGGAGGATGTGTGCCGCAACTATACAGCTCATGCATGGAGCTCGTACTCTACGGCGCATCCTGCGATCTGAAAAGCCATGAGCGTAACGCGATGGTGCTTCACTGTGCATGCCAGGATCCGGATCCTGCCGGTCGAGGTCTTGGCCTCGGCGCTTTAGGATGTGCCCATCAGATTCAGCCGCCTCCGATGGAGGCTCCATGTGTCGTCAAGGTCAAGGATTACCGGGTAGTGCAAAGACCACGATTGCGAGAGCGCCAGGACGGGTTCGCGATTGGTAATTAGAACAGTTGCTTGATGGTGCAACGGGGTGTGAGGGGCGTCGTCGGCTCGCGCAAATGCGCTGTTTGAGCTGCTGGGTGACGCACCGTGGCGGACTAATCGCCCAAAGGCTAAGCGGGATTTGATCGCTAATAAATGACGAGCTGCGCTACCTTACCCGACCTCGTGCATGCATATCAATGGATCATACCAGCGGAGGTTATCGCGGTCGCACAGGTCGGAATCAGACCACCCCACTCTCGGATGATCTCAGTCTACAGCTTCCGACCACGCAATGCTGTGTTGTATGCTTTAGCTCTATGAAAACCACCTCCTTCGGGCAGCTCTTCCTCGTCCTGGCTGAAGCCACCTCCGGGCTTGTGCACTGCCTTGGAGACCAATCCACCCGATGACAAAATAGGATAACGAGGGTGGCGTTTCGATGGCACGCCCATTGTTTCGATCTTTCGGGGCGAAGCAGTCGCCCGCGCGGTTTAACACCCGGCCCCACACTATCCCGGGGCTGTTTCCCTCGGCGACGCCTGTGTAGACGACTTTCCCGCTGACGGCCGCGTTGAAATGGGAGCAAATTACTTGCGATTTGTATGCTACACAGCTGTAAAGGTATCTTGCCGGGTCCATCAAGATGTCGCGGGAAAAACCCGCCGTGAGTGACGAGAACCATTGAGCCTGTGACGGCTTTTGACAGAGGGTCCGAGCGGTGCACTCCTGCAGTATGGCCGCGAACTGCAACGTGCAACGCTCGCGTAGATTGAAGACCGAATCGATCAGCATGAAGAAGGCTACTGTCCCCCGCATCGTCACAAATGGAGTGGCAGTCTTCTCAAGCCTGAGAGAAGTCCAACGCAGCTCTGGTGTGTGATGTACACAATTTCACAGTCTCCCTCGCGTCTCCATTCCACGTCGGGGTCGTCCCCATTGGCCTTGAGCAGCGACACCAAGATCCTAGCGCCACTGTGCAGTCCACGAGGCCCACAAATCCCTCGAGGTTGCGACCGAAACAGCTTGGCCACCACCTCAGCAGTCCTGCATGACCGGTGCGGCGTTAGAAGGGTACTGTTGTGAAGGTAACGCGTGCGGAATCGTTGTGTATGTCATGCCGAAGGTACCCAGCCCAATCAAGAACACCGACCAAGGCACTACCGCGGCTCTACAGTTGTAGAAGGACAGTGCCTTCATCTTTAGGATGCGCTCTTAGATATTAATCAACATAAGAGCATCATTGTCCGAGTGCCCAAAATAATATTCTGGTATGACCTACCCAATTGTGCGCGCAGCTTGTTGAAGCGACCTTCATTCTTGGTTCCGATGCGCGTAATCTCGCCAAGCAGTGCGTTCATTTATGGATGACGAGACCATTCGTGGATCCATAAACAGTCGAATCTACCGTGAATAGCGATACAATCAGTGCAAGTGGAGACAGCGCTCGCCACCCAACGGATGCGATCCGGTTCAATGTGATTGTGATACAAATGCACGCATGTTTATTCCAATCGCCAGCAATGCGGTGAGACGATGGAATATTACCAAGCGCACCGTAAATGTTGGTCGCTTGCGTCGACTCACGTATCTCCTGCACGGTCGTTATCCCGTGATGACAAGAAATCCAGGAAATTGCGGGTTCCTTGTGATGCAACTTGCAACACCACTGGCACCCGCCCCTGAATAGTAATTGCAGCCAACACAGCCAGCGCACTCCCCCATTTAATGCGAGGATGCACTGACCCACGCTAAAGCGACGCCTGTAACCGCAATGCGCATGCCTGTAAGATGCACATGCGGCCCGAAAGTCGGGTCGGGCGGCTGTTTCGCCAAGCGAAAAACAGTGGGTCCAACATGGAATCCAAGTCGGACGGAGACCAATCGACGCCATACTTGTTGGCCTAACATTGACCACACATCTACCAGACCTGGCTGCAACAGAGAACTAGGGAATCCCACCGTCGCCACCACCACCACCACCCAAACCAGCACGCGTGCTGGCGCGTGTCCATGAAGATTCGCGGTGGCGAGGAGGTTCAATGAGCTCCTCGGTTCTTTCCCCTTCGACGACGGGTCGAGTTATGGGTTGGTGCAGTACCGTAACTGACTTCACAAAGCGCAACCTCCATCATAAGGCTAGGCGTGCCACGTCATACCTTAACACCTCAGTGATTGGCGTAATGCCGATTACACTTACCCCTCTCCATTTTATTTTGGGGTTTTAGATCGTTCGCCCGAATTCGGGATCCTCCATCCCTGGCCCATCGCTGCAACGGCGGACAAGCGGACGAACCATCATGGAAGTGACGCAAAAGTCCTCTGGATACGTTATCCAGAGCATTCGAACCAAAAGTCCTTTAGATACGACTATCCAGAGCATTTTGGCTTCGCGTCGCGTCATGCACGTAACTCCCCATTTCCCAATTTCGGATCGCGACCGCAAGTCGGTCGCCTACTGCTGCTCCTTGCGCCAGTCGGGCCCCTGCGCTCGCATCCACTGCGCCTCCAGCCACCTGCCAAGGCCACCACGCGCCTACCAGAGCCCCCGTGGTCGCCATGCTGTCCATCACGAGCTTCCCGCGCCGCTTCCCGACCGCCAACAAGCGCAAGTTACGACTGCAGCTCGCGCACGCCGCGTCGGCCTCGCTCGCTCTGTCATCCCGTGCGGAGCTGCACTCGCTGCGACCGTCTGCGTCCATCAAATCGCCGCTCGCGGTCGCCGCTCCGTTTCGAGTGGCGACCGCCGTGAATGCTGCGGTCATCTCCCCCGCAACTTCCTCTTCAATTGCTAACAGGCGGTTCATCCAGACCGCGGCACGCAATGCGAGCGCCTCGGCGGCGTCGGCTTCTTCGTCGTCGTCCGCGGCTGTGATGTCGCATGATGATGACGATGACTTGGACGACGCGTACCTGTTTGGCGAGCGCGCGGACGACTGGTACACGACAAGCCGCGACCCGCGCGACCCGAGCTCCAACTTCCCGGGTGTCGACCCGGTCTCGCGCCGGCTGTACTCAATTCCAATGCCCAACCTGCGCACGTGCTCGCGCGAGCAAATGCTCGATTACTTCGACAACTCGTGGGCGCTGACGGACGCGCTGTTCGCGTCGCTGCAGGGCGAGCGCGCGTTCACGACGCCGCCGCCGCATCAGCTGCGCCACCCGCTCATCTTTTACTACGGCCACCCGACATGCTTCTTCGTCAACAAGTTCGTCGTCTCGGGCCTGCTGGACGGGCCAGTGAACCCGCACTACGAGCACATCTTTGAGGTCGGCGTGGACGAGATGCGCTGGGACGACATGAGCAAGAACGAGATGGAGTGGCCGCGCGTCGCGGACGTAACGGCCTACCGCCATCAGGTGTACCAAGTCATCCGGTCGGTCATTGAGACCCACCCAGGACTCGAGCCTGGCCACGCGCAGATCGACGAGAACAGTCCGCTGTGGGCGCTGCAGATGGCGCTCGAGCACGAGCGGATCCACCTCGAGACGTCCTCCATGCTGATGCAGGAGCACCCGGTGCACTTCTTCCGCAAGTCGTCACTGCTGCCGGACTACCATCCGTCTGCTTACCGCCACCAGCTCGCCAAGGACGGCGACGACACTGGCGCGAGCACCTCCAAGAAGCCGGTGTCGGGCGTGGACTACCCGGTGAACGAGATGCTCCCGGTGTCGGGCGGACGCGTGCACATTGGCAAGCCGCGCGACTTCCCCACCTTTGGCTGGGACAATGAGTACGGCGCGCGCGACATTGACGTGCCGGCGTGCAAGGCGAGTAAGTTCCTCGTGTCGAACGGCGAGTTCCGCGAGTTTGTGGCGGCCGGCGGATACCTCGAGCCTCGCTACTGGACGGAGCTCGGGTGGGAGTGGCGCTGCTTCCGCAACACCAAGTGGCCGACATTCTGGGTGCCCGACGGACCCTCGGGCAGCCACCTCTACAAGCTGCGCGCGCTCTTCGAGGAGATCCCGATGCAGTGGGATTGGCCGGCACAGGTCAACCTGCACGAGGCGCAAGCCTACTGCAAGTGGAAGACGGAGTCTGCGAACGCCAGTGGTGACGCCAGCGTCGTCTACCACTTAACGACCGAGCCGATCCACCAGCTGCTGCGTGACCCTGCGGACCGGTCGAGTGACACAACGGGAGACGCCATCTTGGCTGGCAGCAGCACCGGCAAGTTGGCGGGCAAGAACTTCAATTTTGCTCATCTGTCGTTCTCGCCCGTGGACGCGCTGCCCTCGACGCAGAGCGGGTTCCACGACGTGTTCGGCAACGCGTGGGAGTGGTGCGAGGACATGTTCTCTGCGCTTCCCGGCTTCTACGTGCACCGGTACTACGACGACTTCAGCGCGCCGTGCTTTGACGGCGAGCACCACGTGATCATGGGCGGCTCGTTCGTGAGCAGCGGAGACAACGGCGCGTCCAAATTCGCGCGCTACCACTTTCGCCCGCACTTCTTCCAGCACGCGGGCTTCCGTGTGGTGGAGCAGAACGTGGACAAGGAGACGCAATCCATCTCGCTCGCGACCACGTGCGTCAACGCGCCCGGGCCGTACACGAGCACGACGATCGTCGGCAGTCCATACCGCACGACCGACCGCGTCTGCATTGCCACTGGCGGCAAGGCTGTCGAGACCAGGGGTTCGTTGGGAACGCCTTCGACTGACGCGCTGTTCGATGACGTGCGTCGCAAGACGGAGCTCGCGCTCGAGCAGTTCGTCGCGTCGACTGTTAGCAGCCAGGCGTTGGCCGCTGCCGCCATCAGTGGCGCTCCCATCAAGATCGTGCGCAAGGGTGCCCAGGACGTGCAAGCGCTTGAGTCCAACGTGTCGCTCGTGGTGGCTCTGCCGATGGACGAAGCCACGGCGAACGCGCTGCGCAACCTCGGGTTCCAGGAGATCGCCGAGTCGGCGCGCCAGGTGCCCGTGTTCGAGCGAGAGAGCGCCACGAGCGCCACGCTGACCGTCGAGACCGCCACGGCCTGGCAGCGCGGCAACTGAACGCTTGAAGTGTGAATTACTCCGGAGGACGTGCCGGTACGAGAAGTACTGGAGGGATGGAGCTGCCAAACAGCATAACTGCACACCAACACGAACGAAATGAATCACTTCCATTTTCAATCCAAAACTCAATCATTACTTCATCCTTCCATCATGCGCATGACGAATCACCCACTGCATGATCTCGTCCGTCATCTTCGCCCACAACAACTCACTCGTCCGTCCATCGACTCCCAAAGACGAGGTTTACGCGGCAATCGTCGACGCCGCAGTTGGTTCCACCGACGTAGAAGCCGAGGACGAGCGAGAGGACGATTGACGGGGCGCAAGGGCGCGGCTCAGTGACTTGGCATGCAGCTGCATCCACCGCTCCATCGAGATGGGCGGGCACTCGGTCACGAGCTCGTACGGCTCGGATGCGTGCAGTCCACCGCTGGTGTCGACGCCGGACATCTCAACGGCGCACTCGAGGAAGCACTTGATAAGCCGTCGCGGCCAGAATGCGAGCTTCCAGAACTCGCGGCCAGGTGTCTCACGCAACGCGTCCACTTGGCTCAGGTTCACGGCTGCGGCTGAGCGCGAGCGCTTCCGCTGGGCAACTGCCGACCGCGCGAGCTCCGCCACTTCTTCCAGCGTGTGTGACTCGGTGAACAGCGTGCGCGTGCGATTGCGATGCAACGGGAACGTGAAGGAGATCGCCACGAGCGCCTTGGCAGCGTCCGATACCGCCATCCAGTACAACGGAGAGCTCGCCAAGTTGCGTGACAGCAGCGGCCAGCTCTCGTCTGATTGCGGTTGAGCTTCACCCTGGCGCTGTTGCCGGTAGAGCACCGCCGCGCCACCCGTTGGCGGCCAGTCCTCGGACGTCGTAGCTGATTTGCCGCCTTCAGCTTCACCGATGTGTGGTTGACCGCAGTACATCGACGCCATCTCTGGCGACGGATGCGACAGGAGCGAAGCTTCTTCATCCTGCCGCTCGATATGGGGTCGGTCCACCTCCTGCGAATGCTCCTCACTGCTGTCGAACTCGCCGCTGCTACTGAGTCCCTCGTCAGAAGGCGACTTCTCCGCTGTTGGTTGTTGAGACTGCGAAGACTTAGACGTTGACGACTCGTCGCCCGACAGTGAGAGCAAGTACTCCATGAACAACGGCAGACGCACAACCACGTACGCGACGCCCGAGTTCTTGATCGCCTGCTCAATCGCGTCGAGTTCCTGCAGCTCGCGGTGGCCAGCTCCGCGATGAACACCGGCGAAGATCGAGCTAACCACGACAATTCCCCACGCATTGGCGCGCGCAGCAGCGGCTGCAACAGTCTTGACGATCTCCATGCACGTATCCACGCCAAGCCGGAGAGGGGGAATGAACAGCACCACGTCCAGCGCTGTCAGTTGGTCAAGCAAGTGTGCCACGGGTGACGACCGCGAGCCCTCAACTTGGTAGTAGTGACTCGATTGAGAATGACGCTCGCTCGCTTGTCCTTGGTTCGTTTGGCTAGTCCGTTCACCGGCCGATGGCGACGCCGTGGGCGGCGACTTGATCGTACAGAGTGTCACTTTCGCCTGCTGTGGTGGCTGATGCTGGCGATCACCGCCAACTGCGTCGGTAGTAGGCAGTGCGCCTTCACCGGCGTCAGGTGGCGGACGCGTTGTCGGGTCCGTGATCTGATTGGCGACAAACTGGCCGACTTCGACGAAGATGCCGTCGCCCGCGCCCACGACAAACAACTGCATCTGGTTCTGCGGTGTGCGTTCAAAAAGCGAGCGATTCGCTTCCAGCCATTTACTCGGTGCCAGGAGCTCACCCTGCGTGAGACGTTGGTAGTCATGCGTCGATCGAAGCACGTTGTTGTCATCCATTGCTGCTGATACTCCCGCTGTCGTTCGTCTCGTCGCCGGCTCTTCTTCCGGTGCGGGTTGGGAGGGCGAATCACTTGGACGGTCGTGATTGTTGTCTGCTCCTCCAGTTTCGGCACTCGGCTTGGCTTCTAGGTCGTCACTCTCGCCACAACGACTCCCAGCAGGTTCAAGCAGCTCCTTCATAGTGATAACGCTCTGCACAACTTGATCAGGCATGCCCTTCTCCTTCATGCGCGCGACAAACGCCTCATCCGACAGGTGGCAGTACTTGATCGGACGGTTCAGTAACGTCGACAGACGTCGCGACAGCTCCAGCGGCGAAATTGACGCACTCGCCGCGTTCGTCAGTGTGTAAATGGGCTCCAACGCCGGCAGCGAGGACGCGTACGATGACTTGTCGTGCTGATCCATCAGTCGAACCAGCGCGCAGGCGGCGGCGATCGCAACGTCGCGGACGGAGATGCACGGCACCGATGTCGTGGGTGCAACGCAGCCAACGAACCGATTGGCGAACACGATTTCGTCGCGGCAGTACAGGATCGTCTCCATGAGTAGCGGGATGCGCAACGAGACGCACCGACCGCCTCGCGAACCACGGTTGTCGCCCAAAATCGCACGAGCGTGGGCCTCAACGGCTTCAAACCCATTAACTCCCTGATCGCCTCGACGACCCGCGCTCTGGCGTGTCAAGTCGTTTGCCGCCAGCACACTGCTGATCAGGACGAGACCTGAAGGCACTTGCTCGGCGTCCACGGCTTCGATCAGGTTTTTGGCGAAGCGCGTGCCGCCAGGCGTTAACGTGGGCACCAACAGCACCGCATCGGCGTGACGAACAGCGCGACGCAGTGATTCGGCCCGCGAGGGGTCGAATTGAACGAGAAAGCAGTTGGACACGCGCTTCAGCCGGCGCGCCCGCGTGCCCTTCGCGTTCTCGACTGCCGCGACGACCGCGACGGAGCGCTTCGAACCGGCAAGAACCTCAATCGCTGCGCGTCCGATGCGGCTGGTCCCTCCGAAGACCACGACCACCCGCGAGCGACACAGCTTTCGCAGTTGGATCCCCATGGCTTGCAAGGCGAAGAAGAAGCGCTCTCGGATTATAGAGATGACGCGGACAACGAGTGAGATGTCTTGGTACGGTCGACGTTGGACACTCCTGATGCTCGCAGTGGGTCTTGGAAGTGGCGACTGCACTCTTCTCCTTGCTCGTTGATCTGTCGGTGAGAGCACGAAAGCTCAAGTGGGAGATTAATGGCATCTCCAACGTCCCGAGAGCACCAACGGTCTTGTCGAACGCGAGGCATGAGAGGGGCGATAGAGCGACATGTGCATGGGCTGTTGTTCTTTGCCGTCGCCTCCCATTCGTCGCTCTTCAATGTGGGCGTTAGGGCGGAGGCGCGGAAGGAGAACGATAAAGGGGCGAGAACAAATCGCCTCCCATTAACCGCGGGGGTGTCGATATGCTCATGGCTGCACGAGAGTCCGTCCAGGGCCAACAGCAGCGCTTACATAACGGTAACAGCCTGCTTGAAAGGTCACGGCGTTCATATCTATCCATGCGACGCCTCTTTGATGTCAGTATCCTGGCACTCGAAAACACTCCGGGCGCCTCGTCATCACGACCAAGGACGCCTTTGCACCGTCAGCTTCGTGATAACCAGCAGCGATGAGCGGCAAGAGCAGCGACAAGTTCTACAAGACGGTCGTATTCGCCGAGGACATGACCGACTCGATGCTCGAGAAGGTGCTCGCGACCGCGCGAGACGCCTTCCAGCTGCAAGTCACGGTGCGTCCTGCTTGGTAAATGGACTCTCGGGGTTGATACTGATCGGTGCTGCTTGAGGAACGCGCAGTCGGGCAAGACGTTCTCGACCATCGCCGAGTTCGTACGGCGCAACATGGAGAAAGAGTACGGTCGCGGGTGGAACTGCGTCGTCGGCGCGTCCTTCGGCGCGTACGTGACCCACGAGATCAAGACGTACGTCTACTTCAGCGTCGCCGCCGGTGTCTCAGTCCTCGTGTGGAGAACGTAGTTGACTCGAGAGGAGTGAAATCGCATAGCAGTGTACTTTTGATTCATTTTAGTTGCGCTCGCTAACCATTTCATGAGCCTTTCGACGTTGATGGTCTTCATCTCGTCTTCTATCGCTCTCGCCTGCGCCTCTACATGATGATCAGCGGCAAATCGATTGCGTCCGAGGTCAAGCAGCGGCTTCGCACACCACGAAAAACAATAATATCACTTGAAGGTGTCCGAGCACACGTGTTCGAACGTTCAGACAAGCATGAGGCGGCGTACAGTGCGGCTCAGGCTTCGTCGCAGCCGTGTTGCTCGCGGTGCCGGCTCCTGTAGCAGCGGACCATCAGCTGGGCCATGCACTGGTTCACCTTCGTCTGCTTTATGGTCACCACGATCGCTCATTTCTCCCTCTTCCATCGTCTCGATCGCTGTCGATGGGGCTTCGGGCGAGTCGCTAGCCAAAATCACAGCAGTGTTGACCACTTTTCCGCGAGCTGCGAGCTCGAGAAGCATGTCGGTGGCTTCACGGCGGTCCACCACAACAACGTCGATCGTGTCACCATGCCGCTCGGTCGCCGGCATGTCGGCAAACACCGAGCTCCAGTCGACTGCATCGCTGCCAGCCTCAACGTGATGATCAGTCGTCGCGACCAATACGACGACGCGCAGCACACGTAGTCTCCTGAGCTCATGGCAGGCTTCGCTGATAGCGCGGATCACGCGTGCGTTCTCTTGGTCCGAGGACATGAGTACGACCGCAACGTCGGGAGCCGAGTCACGAACAGCTTCCAATACTTCTAGCTGTAACGCCGAGCTTGCCGAGATGTCATCGTCAGCAGGGATGACATCACCGCCTTCCTCCGCTTTTTCCTTCTTTTTGAGCTTCTCGTCGATGGCACCGCGCTTCATCGAAACCTTGTCGTTCTCCGTCTCGCAATCTGCACTGCTGATCGCCTGGATCGCGTGGGAGTGGACGTGCCAACCACACATTTCCAGCCGTGACACAGGACCAAGCACAGACTCCATGCCGGATCCTTGGTCGTACAGGTCGCCACTCGTGCCGACATGTTGAGTGAGGACTAGAGCTGACAGTCCGTCGACTTTACCCACTGCGGCTTTGCTACGCGCGTCACCAACGCGTCGAAGCACGTAGCGCAGCATTGGTGGGCCGAGGAGCTGGTTGCAGATCACGACCGCGACGATCATGGTCGCGAAGTAGCTGCCCCAACCGGGGTACAGGAGCTGGATCTGCTTGGCAAGTCCGAGCGTCACACCCGCCTGCGTCACGTACGCCATCCACGCCACGCGAGCATGCCCAGGGTCCTCGCCAGCGCACAGCCCACCAGCGCAGCTACCCAGGAAAATTGCAGCCACGCGGGTCAAACACAGCACGCTAGATAGCGCGATCGCCTTGACCAGCATGTCGAGCTCCAGCGTCGCGCCAGTAATCGTGAAGAAACAGACGTACACCAGATTTGCGAGGCCGTGCAGCAGCTCCCCAAGCTCCTCGGGGTGGGGACTCGCGTTCCACATGACCGCGCCTGAGACCATGCAGCAAAGCAAGGGCTCCAGATATGGGTGAGCCAGGTGGCTAATCAAAAACACCCCCCAGCCGTAGCCCAGAAGTAGTACTTGCTTCCCAACCCGACGTAGCGGTGACCAGCGGCTCTTGCGCTTCAGCGCACGTGGGCGGTACAAGATGATCAGAGCGACGAGCTTGCCCAGAACTGCTCCAGCTGCGATCGATAGGGTCAGCTGTAGCACAAGCCGCAAGACTTGCGTGCCAGTTGACAGCTCTTGCTTTGCCAACAGGCTCTCAGCTACCATGCTCGTGATGTTGAACAAAAAGATGACGACTACATCGCACATGACCGTCACGGCGAAGATCAGCGTCGTGAATCGCCCGCGTGCCTTGATCTCTTCGATGATCGCGAGCGCCGACGAAGGACTCGTCGCGACCATCATACACCCGGCGAGCACGGAAATGGCGAACTTCTCGGCGTTGGTCGTATCCTGGAGAAAGTCGATTGACTCTGCGAGCACGGCGACGGTAATTGTACCGATGATGTACTCCGATAGGGCCAGCAAGAGCGTGACGAGCAGGATACTTGAGATCACTGGGCGCATGCTGTTCCAGTGGAGCTTGCTTCCGGCAGTGAGGCCGATGTACGCCATCGCAAGCTCATCCAGTACCCGCAGCTGATGCAGCTGCGGGCGCTCCAAGAGATTGAGCACGTACGGACCGACGAGAACTCCTGTCACCAAGTAGCCTGTGATCCGCGGCAGGCCCACGTATGGGCAAAGCTTCGAGATTACCTGCGATGCGACTGCGAGCAGCGTGAACCGGAGCAAAAGCTCAGGGTCGGGTAGGTACGCGAGCGACATGATGAGCTCGGCCTCAACCTCAACCGGCTTGAGTGCGCGCGCAAATAGCGTGTTACCGTCCGTGAAGTGGTCTACGACGGCGATGTTCCCTGCCGCATCACGAATCGCGCACGAAATCGGCAGCTCGCCCGCTTTCCACGACGGGTCCAGGTCACCCACCACGTACGTTAAGATGAACGATTCAGGTGACGCCAATGAGAAACTGTGCGCGACGGACACATTGTTCACGAGGCAGGAATCGCTGATGCTGTTGCTCGCAGCCGTGCCATTAGCCGCGTCGCTCTTGCCAGCCGTTATGATCTGCAGATTTGGCTCGGGCTTGGACATCGTGACTTGGATTTCAATGACCGATCCTTCATGGGCTGGGTGGTCGGACGAGAACAGAATCGACGTCGAGGACACGTTCGGCGGATCCGCGTCAATTGCGAAGTCCAGCGGTACCTGTCGCTGGAAGCGGGCCGTATTACCTGCACTGTTTGCCACGATGCAGTCAAGCGGGAGAACAGGAACGGAGTCATCGCTGTCACTCTCGACGAAGCCAGTCGACCGGTCTCCACTCGAGACCGTGTATTGCGTCATGTAGAACCCATCGTCTTCGGCTTGAAGCAGCGGGCGGTCAAGCACGCCGTTGACAGTGCAGCGGCCTGAGTAGCCGCTTGCGAGTCCAACAGCACGCAGCGTGACGGAAATGACGCTCCCGACATGCGCAGGTTTGTCAGTCGAGAACAGCATGAACACGTTGGCGATCTCTGGTCTACTGCCGTCGATCAGCTGGGTGTTGTGGAGGATCACGCCTTGCTGCGAAAGCGAATTGCCCGCTCCGTCCGTGACGCTGCATGAATACTCGAGTCCGCTCGAGAAGTCGCTGTCGGTCTCCTGGACGACGTAGTGGAACTTCCCCGCCGTGACCGCGCATGGTTCGTGGTTCACGATGCACGATCCTGAGAGCGTCTGCGCTCGAACCAACGCGCCTGAGCCAGTGACCTGCAGGGCCATCGTCGCCGTCTGGTTGATGCCGATCGCCACTTTGTCCGCGTTGTTCTCGCCGTTCCCAGTCTCGGTGACGAGCGATACGTTGTTGATGGCCCACGCGCTCGACAGGTACGTGAACGGAGGCAGCGCAGTGTCCATCGCGACGGGGACGGGGGTCGATCCGTCGTTGAACGCTGCGCTCAGGTCGCACTCGAACGGGATGTCGCTGTCGCTCGCGTCGGTATCCCCGCCGTTCAGGCTATCGAGTACGGCGCTCGACTCCGGCAGCGAGCAGTTAACCTCGACCTGCCAGAGGCGACTCCGCTCGTCGTACGCTGTCAGCGACGTCCCCGTGACCGTCAGCGGGACGTCGTCGCCGTTCAGCCAGCACACCGAGTCGCCCGTCAGTGCCAATGGGAGTGAAAGCACCGTCGCATTCGCGACGGACACGGGCAGCGTCATCTGTGCCGTCACTCGCAGCGGCGCGTTAGGGCCGCATACCAGCGGTGATCTCCCGTCGCCACCGCTGCCCCCGCATCGAACGGCGACGCTGTTCACGTTGACGCTGCTTTCCGCCAACCGCACGGCGCCCACCAGCGCGCCGAGAGGAAGGAGCCGCATCGTGCCCTGTCGCGAGACGATCTTCCCACTGCTTGTGGCCGAAAGGGGGAGGACGCGCTGAGTTGAAGAATGCGGTGGTCAGTCGTTTTTCATCACGCGTTTATTTCCCGCTGACAGAGTCCGACAGCCAAGCAGATTCCTCCCCTTTTTCTCGTCCCCCTGTTGCTTGTCGAGATCCGATTGGGGAAGCGCACGTCGTGCTTATATCCGCGGTCATCTGGCGTGCCACGTGCGACAAACCGACGGGAACGCGCAGGATGAAGGACACGCGCCTGTTCGTCTGACGCGGGAGCACCTGAGCGGTCACCTGCCCTGCTTGAAGATGCGCTGAGCTACAACGGACGAATCGGCGATACCGGTATCGACACCGGTAGTACTGCCGGTGCAAATTGTACCACTGTAATCGCCTTCAACGCGGTCAAGTGCATCATCTATTTGGGTCAAAACAGCGCGTCATGCGCTTGTATTGATGTGCTCGAGGCGTTGTGATGGCCCCGATGCACTTAAATGTCTCTATTTGGATCGGTATACCACGAGTTGCGCGAGGCGGACCAGCGCGTCGCGCGCGGGCGACGGCGCGAGCTGCATGGTCGCCTGACACGCGAGCTCGGCCTGGCCGATCGCGAGTGCCATCGACTGCTCGATGCCCGTACTCTTCTCCACCAGCTCCGTAGCCTTAATAATTGGAAAGAGGGGATAATCGTAGTCAGCAACGAGAAGCACGGTACGCATCGAGGGGGACGGTGGGGGACGCACCAGCTCAATGTCGCCCGCCTTGGAGAACTTGCGCTGCGAGAGCTCGCGCAGCACCGGGAACTCCTGCTGCGCGAGCAGCAACGGCGCCGTCGACAAGCCCGACTTGAGGTCGGCCAGTAGCGGCTTGCCCGTGTTCTGGCCTTGGTAGTCGAGCACATCGTCTATCAACTGCGTCGGTTCGAATCGTGTTTGTTCCGATTTTGAACACGTGCGCACGGTTAGTTGCTGGCCAAGATGATCGTAAATGGTCGGATAATCGGCACTCGTACCTGGAACGCGAGGCCAATGTGGCGGCCGTAGGCGAATCCGAGATCGCAGACGCGCTCCTCGTGCTTCCCGAGCTCCAGCGCCGCCTACAAAGCCACAAACGCAGGCATATCGAGTGAGAGGAGGTTCGATAGCATGCATCCAGGCAGCAATCGGACGCACCCGACAGCTATTAGCCATGAGCGAGCCCGTTTTGTAGTAGTTTTTCCGCAGGTAGTACTCGAACGGGCTGATGTCGTCGCGGTTGTCGGCGTTCTTCATCTGCATCACCTCGCCCTTGACCAAGTGCTCGATGACTGTCGACATAAGCTCCACGGCCTCAAGGTTGCGCAGGCGCGCGAGCGACACGGACGAGCGCGCGAGCAGGAAGTCGCCTGCGAGCACCGCCATCTTGCCGCCGAAGACCTTGTTCACCGATGGCACGCCGCGCCGCGTGTCCGCCTCGTCAATGACGTCGTCATGCAGCAGACTAGCCGTGTGGATCATCTCCCTATCAGCACACCAAAAGGTTATTATCGTATCCAAACCCCTCAGTAAGATCTGCCAGAGTGCTTGATCCACGTACGTGATCTCCGCGAGGCGCTGCTGGGCGGCCGACGTGTACTCGGGCGACTGCGTCTCCGGCAGCGGGGAGCCGACGGCGTGGCGGTGCGCCTCGGCCGCACGCGCGACCAGCAGCACCATCGTCGGGCGCACCTTCTTGCCGCCATCGTGCTCGAAGAAGTAGCGCGCCACCTTGGTGAGCACCGGGTGGTCCGAGCCCAGGATGCGCTTGATGCTGTCCGTGACGCTCACCATGTCGTCCGCCACGAGCGCGAACGGGTCCGCGAGCGTGCGCGTGTCCGTCTGCAGGTAAGATAGCGCCGACGCCGACCGGCTCCCGTTCTCCAGGTCGGTGCTCAAGTGGCGGTGGATCTCCCCGTTGCTGCCGTTCGCGGGCGCGTACCCGGGCGCCGGGTCCAGGATCGACACCGTCGGCTCGTCCTGTTCACGTCCGCACCTCCGTCAGCACCTCATCCCATTCTCATTCAAACCACCGGCAGTGCTGGAGGTCATGCACTTCCAATAGGAAGCGCGGGCCTACCGCACCGCCAGACTATCGACAAAGACAAGCACGAGACCACTCACGACGGCGGCGGCGCTGAGCCACAGGTTCGGGTTCGACTCGAGGTCCGTGCGCAGCTTGCCGGCTATCACTCGCACCGCCGACTCGCGCAGCGAGCTGATGGAGCGCCGAGCGGGGCCGCGGAGCGCCGGGAGCCGCGTGGAGAACATGGCGAACCTCGAGGAAGAGAGGAGACGGCGTCGGTCGGTCGGTCTCAGCTTGTGCCAATGAGACCGCCACCACCTCACACTGGGTCCTCCCCCTTCGGCTGGTTACCCATCACCACAGTAGCCAATAGAATGTACCAGCGAACTGGTACATTTGTACACTAATGCTGTGCTTCGGCCGTGAAGCTCTTGGTATTTATATCCTGGCCTCTGGAGTACTCCAGTTCAGGACTGATGTGAAGAGCCCAATACCGAGGCTTTTGCATTGGTGACGCCTGCACTGCACGCTGTCGCGGTCGCGGTCGCTGTCTCTCGGCTTTCCGCCGCAGCCATAGCTCAGCTCGATCAGAGCAACATTTTCCGTCTATTTCCCAACTTATTTAATGAATATACTGTTTCGAATCGATAGCAGAGATTATAGCAGGTTAGGATGAACTAATAGTAAAAAGAACTGCAATATTTTGAGCCCTTCCTACGTACTCTTCTGAAGCCTACCTCTTATTAGTACAGTGCGCGACAAAAATATAAATAAGAACAAACTGCGTGGCGATATCTCTGCTTCCACTGGGCGGTTTGACTCACTGTTTAGATATGAGCTCCGTTTTAGTACTAAAAAGCGTTGGTTTATGCTAAGAAGCGGCAATTCGGCGATGGCGGTGGGTCCCCCATACAAAAAACCAGAAATGGCACCGCGATAAAATAATAGGAGCAGATGTGGCCATACAAAACCCTATATTAAAAGAATGATGATCGATTTTTGTGCGTGATTGCGATGAACGGAGAAGAGGGCCAGTAAGAAAAATGGGGCTTGGCCCCACCGTGAACGACCACGAGCGCGGCCGAATGGAAGGCCTGCGGGAGGCAGGGTTTTCGATCCGCGACGTCACTGAGCGGGTCGATCGCTCGTCGACCTGCGTGTGGAACAACATGGCCAAGCCCAAGGACGAGGAGGACGACGAAAAAGAGGCGAGGGGGCGCCCGCTCAGCATGACCAATCGCGAGCTGCGTGCCGTGGTTCGTGCTACCGCTACGGGCGACTACTCGGCGTCCCAGCTCAAGATCGACCGACTACAACTGCACGTGCTCGGTGCGCACGATCCAGCTCTTTCTCTCCAGCGTCGACTGGTTGCTGTACACGAAGATGGAGAAGACGCTCGACCTCACCCCAGCACATAAGGAGGCTCGGTGGCGGTGGGCGAAGGACCTGGTCACGAAGAGCGACCTTTGGAAGCGGGTGTTTTTTTTGGACGAGAAAAAAATTAACCTCGACGGCCCCGACGGGTACAAGCACTACTGGCGCGATCTGTGCAAGGCGCTGCGCACTTGCGTCAACCGGCAGAATGGAGGTGGGTCGGTGATGGTGTGGGGAGCGTTCTCCTCTGCGGGTAAGTCGTCATTGGCGGTTCTAGTGGGTAAGCAAAAGTCTGAGGATTACATTTTTACGGTGTCCAAATTTCTGCTACCATTTGCTCACCTCCATCACGGAGTTGACTTTGTGTTCCGGCATGTAACCGGGCGAGCTTTACACCCGGTTATTTAGGCTCACACAGGTGCGCTGTATGAGGAAGCGAAACCATTTAATGCTAACCTGTACAAATAGCGTACAGGTTTACAATAAAAGAAGGATTTTAGCTTTGACGCAAATCGAGAACTGAATTGACAAAGTTAAGCGCCTCGTCTGGTTCTGCCGGACGAGCGCAAGGTCCCTAACTTCTACTATCCTATATATGCATTGTGAGAGGTACACACAGTTGGACGTGAGAGTCCCACGTGGAAGAAAGAACTATGATTGGTAGAAATCGGGAGCTTTCTACCAATGGGAAAACTGGAAAAGCGTGGACAGCCAATGGGTGGCTGTCCAATAGTACAAGGACTTAGTGTGGCATACACTAGTCCTGCTAGGGACCGAACCGAGCCTAGTGTGGGCACACCAAGCTCGCACGGTACAGTACTGGACTGTACCCAATAGCGTACCCCGGGTGCACTGTGTGTAACCCTGTTACATTGATCGGCGTGGTGGCAAGACCAATTACTGAGATCGGCACCGTTTTGACCATTATTCCTTTAATATAGGGTTTTGTATGGTCACATCTGCTCCTATTATTTTATCGCGGTGCCATTTCTGGTTTTTTGTATGGGGGACCCACCGCCATCGCCGAATTGCCGCTTCTTAGCATAAACCAACGCTTTTTAGTACTAAAACGGAGCTCATATCTGAACAGTGAGTCAAACCGCCCAGTGGAAGCAGAGATATCGCCACGCAGTTTGTTCTTATTTATATTTTTGTCGCGCACTGTATGTGCGCTCTAATTTTGTGCATATGTAATTTTTCATTTTCTCGCTTTTGACGACCGAATTACTTCCTCGGTCCTACGAGGGTATGACGGTTTGCTTTTTTTGTGTATCACACAAAGTTATATGATCATGATTGGATAAAATTCGTATTTTTGTTAGGCGAACCATTACCGCTAAAACGAGTTCTGGCGCGCGCGAAGTTTCGCGCGCTTTTTGAGCACTTTCAAATCAATCAAGAATACTCTGGCACTCGGGGCAACAGAACGTCATACCCGAGCGGCGCGTGGCGATCATCCTCCACCTGACGGGGCCGTTTGTTTCCGCGGGGGAGGTGTTTGGGCTAGGCTGGCGCACCATCTCAAAGGTGTGGACCGCGCAAGCCAGCCCTGCCGCGCTCGTAGCACCTCCCCCCAAAACAAATCGACCAACCAAGCTGTCGGCGACCGAGGTGGCAGAGTGGATTGCTGCTGTGCCGCTGGGGTACGTAAAAGCCTCCGTGCAGTCGCCGAAGCGACGCGCATACCCAAATCGACGCTCGCCTGCTATCTCCGCGCGGGATTCTTCCGGCGAGCGTACTCGTGCGTGAAGCCCAAGCTGTCCACCGACCACAAGAAGAAGCGGCTTAAGTACGCGCTCAGCCATGTCTATCGCCCAGTTGGTACGATTTGACACTTTATTACTTGTTAACGTCTAATACAACACAGCTACTGCATGCTTTTAGGTAACCGGTTGTGTCGCTTTGATGTCATCTACAACGTTGTCCACATTGGTGAAAAGTAGCTCAACTTGTACGAGGCGTCAGCGAAGTACTATCTTGCGCCTTCTGAGGGCGTACCGTACCGGGCGTGTGCCAACAAGCGCTATATTGGTAAGGTTATGTTTCTAGCCACTATTGCAAGACCGCGTTGTGCATTTGGCAAAAAGGAGTGCTTCGATGCGAAACTAGGTATATGGCCGGTCGTGGATATCATTCCAGCCGCTAGGTCCTCGTGCAAGCGTACTGCAGGCATACTGGAGACCAAGAATGTCTCGATGGACAAGGCGCGCTGCTCCGGCTTTCTGGTCAACTACGTCTTCCCGGCAATTAGAGCAAAATAGCGTGGTAAGTGACTATTTCAGTACTTATTGCCATATCTAACCCAAACTCACTCACTTTAGGGTCAATTATATCATTATTTGTCTCCTAACCCGCTCTAATTGTACTGATTTAGAGAGGAAGCGAGACACGATTTTCGTGCAACAGGATAATGCCAGCTCCCACGTGAAGAAAGACGACGTAGCAATCGTGAAGGCTGGTCAAGCGATGGGGTGGGACATTCGACCGGCCAAGTTCCCAGACTTCAACATGCTAGACTTGGGCCTGTCCACGGCCATCCAGGCGCGCCAGTACCAAAGCGTCGCGCCAGTACTGACTCCCTGATCGACGCTGTTCGCTCTTCCTACTCTGCCCTCCCTTCTGAGACTATCGTCAAGTGCTTTTTGACTTTGCAAAAACTCATGGAGTGCGTCATTCGCGCAGAAGGCGGCAATGACTACCGCCTCCCGCGCGTCCAACGTCTCTATCGGGACTCAGGCACTCGACAGATTAGTTTGTACTGCGACGAAGAGGTTTACGAGGCGGGCAAATGAGCTCTTAAGCAGCTTTGAATACCATCTTAAATTTTAGCAGATTCACTTTAAAATTTAGCTTTATTTTTCTTTGATTTAATTGGCTGAAAAATTGGCGACCTGAAATTTGTCGCAACCTAATACATAAAAAACCTGGACACATTGAATGCCTCCTTGCGGTCATTGTATTAGATTTAGCGGTGGTTTTAATGTTGGAGTATAAAGAGGAATAACCCACGATTCCAAAAATATTGCTTTTGTCAAATATCGCTTTGTAGTTTCTCGATTTCGACAAAAAACCTTCCTGGGGTCGGATTGCGGCCCACGTTACTGGTGGTATTTGCCTCAGTTGTGACGCTACATTAGAGCAAAAAATAGCGCTATGTTGCTCCTTTTACACGCCATCGCCAAAGGGTCTTCTTGCTTTTTGAATCGATGTTGGTCTAAAGTTATGGGGGAAAAGCCAAACCGTCATATCCTCGTGGGACAGAGGAAGTACGTCATTCTTGTCAGGCACCTTGTTTTCGAAAATTGGTTACAAGTAGAACCTTATACTGGAACAAAACTATTCGTTTAATGATAAAACCTTAAATGGTTAAGGCTCGAGAACCAAAATATGAGGTTTTGATGTCGTATAAAAGTTGCACGAATGTTGTTCTTGACAGACTGAAGCAACATCCACCTCCATGCAATAGATTTTGACAATTTATAGATTATTTCATCGACTTCAATACAAATCATAATGACACATGTTCTATCCATTTACAAAAGTATTTTTATAAATTGATGGCGATTTTGGAGGCTTTGGATTCTGGTATAGACTGGATATAAATATCCAGAGAATTTGATGGATGCGAAATAGAAGACCGGTCAAATACCGTAGCACGGCAAAATACAAGGCGGTTGGGTTCACATGTGACGTGTGAGAGCGTTGGCAGGTGGTGGAGACACTCGAGGACGATACTGACACGTTTCCACGAGAGCATCAGGCAAGCAAAGAGCGCTGGTAAGCGCCTATTACCTGCTTAAACTCGCTCTATACCCCTCTGGAGGCGAGATCCCTGCTGTGGGGGCGATGCAGATGCATTTATGACGAGTATTTTATCCTATGGTTCACCCAAGGTCAGTTCGATGTCCTCGTCATGTGGCAGACATCATCGTCTGTATCTCCTTAACGAGCGTCGTTCGGAAGAGGAGGGCAGGCAACCATAAGGCGCTGCGTTGGATGCTACTGTGGTGCCTATCGTGATGATCCGGCGTGGCAGGATTGTCGCTGTTATAGAAACGAGAGCGGCGACGGGTTCCGATTTCCTCGAGTCCTGTGCCATACGTCTCTCCCTGCTCCAACCCCAGACCACTCGTTGTGATCTTGATCACAACCCCACTGTGATCTCATTTGCCAACTTGCCTCGCAAGTATCGCTCGTGCTGTTGTCAAGTCGGGTCTTTCCTCTCCTGACCATCAGACCATCGACCTTCTCGCCCTCCACCGCCATCGCCTCCGCTTCTAGCACTCCACGATGAAGCTTCTGCGTAAGCTCCAGCCGGTGTCGTCGACGCAGTTCGCGGTTGTCTCCTGCGATGACGACTCCAGCAATAACACGCAGCTAGTCCCTGTCGACGACGGCGGGCTCAAGGTCAAGTGGACCCAGCACCTGCACATGCTCAAGCTGTTCAAGTCGAGTCTGTCCTTCAACCAGTCCGACATCAGCGCGATTATGGGTGGAAGTCTGCGGCGTCGCAAGCGTGATGCGCTCCAACGGACGTTCTTCCGCAAGTCCTCGCACCGCGATGCTGTCAGCGACAACAACACTCCGTATCTCCTCGAGCCGGTCGGCTGCAAGGACATGGAGCCTGAAGACCGCTCCTCAACCGAGATGATATGCTCGTGGAAGGAGCTCAACATCGAAAACTGCGAGCAGTCGGCGTCCGACTCGGACTCGGACCTTGACGACGGCATCAACGGCGGGTTCGTCTTCCCGCCGGTCATCATCCCGCTGGGCTACCGGCAGCAGGACCGCATGGGCGGCGCCACCGTCGCCGGCCGGCGCGTGCTCTTCACGTTCGCGGCGTTCAAGCGCAACTCGCTCAAGGTGAGCCAGCTGCGGCCGATCCCGGAGGAGCGGCGAGACGACACGGACAAGACAGAGCAGCACATGCGTCCGCCCTCATCCGCCCTGCGGCGCGGCTACTCGAGACGCGGGCTACTCTCCACGGATCACAACGAGTGGGTCTAAAGCAAATACCCCGCCGGAAACGCATGCGTAGCTATGAGTCTAAAGTCTGTCAATGTACATTATCTGGTTGGTATCAATGCATGAGCGAGTGCCGAGCTGCCCGGTGGTCATGCGTTGCCGAAGTGTAGCCTTCCGCGAGAAGCTACTTGTATTTTCATCCAATCAACGCTTGAATTATGCCATTTTCCTCCATATGATTGGTTGAAATGCGACTTTTGTCCCCACTTTAAACCGTGTCCGAGTCAAGTTATTCCCCCTTTTTGTATCAACAAACCCGACCAAGTACGACACCCGCAGCCATGGAGTTCTTCGCGCTCGACGGCGCGGCGCCGACGGACCAAGCGGCGTGCGAGGCGCTCTTCGCCGGGCACACGGTGCTCGTGGTGTGTTTTTATACTGCCACTACTGGTATAACGCTGTGATCGGCTATCTAATGGGCGTGGCAACGCAATTTCTTAGCCGGCTGTGTCGTTCGCCAATCTGGGGCAGCTGACGCTCGACCTGCTCATCAACTCGCTGCTGCAGCGCCGTGACGCCTTCGTACGCTATGTATTGTGCGGCCTACGCTTCTCTATTCAAGGTCGACTAATGCGTATCGTTGTTTTTTCGTTCGTCGGCGTTGACAGCCGCAGGTGGAGCTCGCACACGTCGGCCACTTGCTCTCGGAGAACGTGCCGCCCATGGCCGGTGGCCCGGCGTTCGCGACGCAACACGCCCGCACGCTGATCCTGAACCTACAGGGTGCGTTGCGCTGTTGTCTTCCTCCAGTCGACAACGAGTAGACTGCTCACTACTGCAATTGTGGTTTGATATGAATGTGTAGTGTACTCAAGCGCTGCCAGCAAGATTACCATCGTGCAGCAGCGCACTGCGGTCATGCCGGTGCGCCGCGTTGTCGTTGTTGACCCCGACGTTGTTGATACTAAACAATCAGGAAATGATGGCCGTCGATGCTGATTTGATAGGGACGCGCGAGAGAGTTTGCGGCGGAGCTGGTGGACTGGGCTGCGAGCTGCAAGGTCTCGTCTCTCTGCGTGGTCGTTGGCGCCGACGACATGCTCCGCCACGACCCCAACATGCTCAGGTAGGAAGAGATCTTCAATGAGGATTCCTCATCGACTGGATTATGCGTCATCTATGCTGATTGTAAAGTGTCGCTGTCAAACTATAGCCGGCCGATCCGCACCATCTACTCGGGCGACTTGAAGGTGGTCAACAGTGAACTCCTCGAGCAATTTGCGTCTCTATCGACCGCAGCTCCGGTGGATCCTGAAGTTGGTGAAGCTCCCAGTGCGTCGCAAGTGTCTCCGGAAAGCAGCTGGCAAGCGGTTCGCGGCGCCGGCATCGCGCCTCTGCTGCACAGCGAGTGCGAGCAGCGAGGCGTCCCATTTGTTGCGTGGATCATGGCCTGCGCTGAAGGAAACAACGTGCCGGACGCCGTTGCGCTCGCGACAGAACTCGTCCGCTACTTGGCGCTGCTTCCTGCGGACTCACTGCACAAGTTGTCGCCAGTTCCCTTCGCACTCCCTCCGTCGTGGAGCCAGCTCTTTGGCCGCCACCCCGACGTGTCGCTGTATCTGTAAGCGGAAGCGCCGGAATAGACTGAAAGCATGTGCATTCATGCGTTGTGACTCGTTGAGTCAACTCTTCAGACCCCTCATTTCACTCGCCGAGCGGTCGTGCTACGGTGAAGTTTCGCTGTCCACTCGAGCGAGAAGACTCGGTCGTATCGTATCGTTTCAATGGCCAACTTCATTTATAGCTCGCGCTCGCTTGGTTTTGATTTCTCCTTGTGCGTCAACTGGCAACGAGAAACTCACGCTGTTCCTGTTCATAGTGCTAGTGCTCTGCAGTACCTCCAGACGCGTCAACGGAGAAACTTCCTGCGGAACGCGCCGTCATGGCAAACGCCGGGGTTCATCGGCGCCCGGTTAAAGTCAAGGTTCATCAGCCGGTGCGGTCGAATGACTTCGGCGCGAAGCTTCTGGAGCTCACACGCTCGCGCTCCCGAGTCGACGTTGCCGTGCAGCAGGTGCTTGACCACGATGACGACGGGATCTTCGAGGCGGTGCGCACGAACTACCAAGACAAGGTTCTGAGCATCATCGACGCCAACTCTGAGTGTTTGCAAGCCCGCGACTCGGTCGGAGCGGCCCCGCTGCATATTGCCTTCCTCTTCGGCCACTACGAGCTCGGCAAGCAGATGCTCCTTCGCGCCAAACATCTTGCAACGCTCACGTACACGTCGTTTGATGAAGAGAACCCTTCGGCCTATGAGGGTGAGAACGTGCTGCACATCGCGATCGTCCACCGGCAGTTCGCTCTGGTGAATTGGCTCGTCCGAGAGGTCCCAGCGTTGCTATCTGCTGAGGCCACGGGCAAATTCTTCAACCCTAGCAAGCCCTGCTACTTCGGCGGCTACCCGTTGTTGTTTGCGTTTGCGTCCAACCAGATCAACATCGCCCGGAGCATATTGAGGTCGGGTGAAGATCGCAGTGGTGGGCATGGCCGCGGCGATCATTATGGTAGATCGCCGTCAACAGCCTCAGCACTGGAGACGTCTATCTTCTTGTGCGATTCGTACGGCAACAACGTGCTCCACTTGGCTGTGATCCACGACCTGCCCAACGTCTACAACTTTGCACTTCGGTACGCGATGCGTCTGCTCTCGGAAGGCAACGTGAACAAGCCGAGCCCACGAGTGAATCCCCGACCTGCGAACTTGGAGAAGCCAACGGCGAAAAATGATGCTGGTGGGAGCAGCGAAGGTGACGAGAGCAAAAATTCTACCTACGCGATTCCCGAGTTCGCAAGCGCTGAAGTGCATCCCGATGACACTAGCGAGCCTCAACTCGCTAAGCGCCCGGTCCCACTCGAAGACAACGAGCAGGTTGGTGATGCTGACATAGATGACGAAGCTGAAGACGTGCATATTTTTCCATTCCTCAAGGCAGCAGACGACGCAGCTTATCGGCGGATGTTGGCCTTCATCATGCAGCGAAACAGCGACGAGCTCACTCCGCTGTCACTTGCGGCGGCGATCGGCAACGAGCGAATGTTCCGGCACTTGCTCAACCTCTCCACTTCTTTGGCGTGGAGTTATGGACCCATTCGCGCAGTCAACATCCCGCTGTTGGACCTGGAGCAGCCTATGACAAGGCTGGACGATGGGAATAAGGCGAAAAACGACGCGGAAGGTCTTCTTAGACTGCTACGCTCGCTTGTCAAGGCTTTGCCGTATCCGTTGGCGCCCAAAGGCACCATCGGCTACGCAACGGCTCTGCAGTGCTTGTGTTCGGTTGAACGCTTGTCGAATATCGTTCCCGACAAGGCTGAGGCGAAGCGAGAAGTGATCTCTCGCCGCTTGGAGATACTCAAGCTGCTAGAGGTGAAGCAACTGCTGAAGAAGAAGTGGAAGTACGTGGGCAAGCGCCGCTTCATGGCGCGTCTAGGCGTCTACACTGTTTTCCTGGCCATGCTCAACATCGTCACGCTGTTCCGGCACGACACGTACGAGGCCGGGAAGTTTGTGAATCGGCTGCTGCTAGGCATCGCTGAGACGTGCTGCTTTGGAGTGACGATCGTCAAGTTCACCAACGAGTGCAGCCAGATGATTATCCATTGGAAGGCGTACGTTTCTGAAGCAGGCGCGGGCCGTCTGGACAACATTTGCTCGGTCGTGACGGGTCTCTCGCTCTTTCTGTCCGCAATCATGCGGTCGCTTGGGCAGCAAAACCCAGAGGACGCGCTCATAGCGGTGACGCTCATCTTCTCGTGGTTCTACCTGCTCTTCTTCTTGATGGGCTTTCGGTCGACTGGCCCGTTCGTGATCATGATCTTGCGCATGATCGCAAACGACATTGCGCGCTTCATGTTCGTGTACGGCGCCGTCATGCTGGGGTTCGCTCAGGCCGTGTACGTGGTGCAGGACGCGCGATCTGGGCTACCAGCGTTGCTCCACCGCGTGCGAATGCTCGCTATTGCCGGCTTCACGGGCGAGGTCAACTACGACGACAACTACACGAGCGGCCGCATGAACGCGTTCACGCAGCTGCTCATGGTCGCCTACGTCCTCCTGGTCATGATCCTGCTCGTCAACCTGCTCATCGCCATGTGCGCTGCTTGCTTGTTGGTTGGCCTATGGTGCTGTGAAAGCTGGATACTAACCCAAAAACTGCTGTTGTGGTGCTGGTTGAGCTCAGGATGGGCAACACGTACGCCGAGGTGTTGCAGGAGGCCGAGCAGCGGTGGGTGGCCGAGCGTGCGAACATCATGACGACGATCGAAAACCAGTGCCCGTCCGACTGGAACGACGCCATGCGCCACAAGTACGCGATTCCGCTGCAGGGGCGGCTGGACAACCAGTACTTGTACCTCCAGGTGGAGATCAACAGCATGGACACGTGGAAGAACTTGGGCAACACTCAGAATGAGACGCCGTGCGGTTGAAGAATGAAAGAGCAGGCTATGTAATTGACTCGATGAACAAGGCACATTACCAGCACGAACCCACGTCAGGCTGCGGGCGGAGACATGGGGTGCGGCTGTCGTGGTGGTGGCAGTGAGGTGGAAACTCTAGCAACTGAGTCAAAATGGAACGCCGACGCTCGGTTGGACTTGTTTGCTTGCTTGTAAAGTTTGCCGCTTGTTTGTACAGATCCTGGCACTGGAAAGACTGCAGAAGAGCTCGTTCCCAACTGCTCAGAAGTCTGAATTGTCTTAACAGATGACGTGAGCGCATCGCAAGCGCTGTAGACGGGTTTAGTTGTGCTCGACACTTGATCGAGCTTGATGCTGAGCAATTGGTCTAGTAGTGACTGCTGCGACTCCAGACGTTCTTGCAAGCGTCGGTTCTGCTCCTCCAAGCCTCGACAGTGGTGTATAAGCCTTGGTGGTGACGATAAATCGGTCACATCCTTGAATCTCGTTACATGCGCCTGATTGTCTTGGAGTTCACCGCCGTCTCGCTGCTGATTCTCCTCTTCTTCATCTCCTTCTGGAATTGGAAGTGGGCGGATCACTGGTCGGTGATCAGATTGGCTTTGATTCAAGCGCTTCAACACAGATGAGCGAAAGTCCGGTCGAAAAGTGGACATCAATACGGAAGACTGAGTCACGACCCCTTGACTCGTCGGAGCGCCACACCAGGCTGGAAATTTCTTTGTCTGCTGCAGTTGATCTTGAAGATGCTAAGACGACCACACAAGACGGTCACAATGAACAAACGAGCGATTGAGCGGTGGAGACGAGGCTTTTACCTTAATGTAAGCGCTCGTCTGGCTGTCCGCTTCCCGATCCGCGGCACTATTCTGGAGCGTCCAGCGATGGTGACTCCTGTCGGTCTGAGCGGACCGCGACACCTTGACGACAGCAGCAGCGGCCGCTTCTTTGGCCCGCAACTGTTCCACGTCTCGCTGCAGCTCCTCCCTAGCGGCCTCGTGGTGTCCAATAATGTGCAGCAGTGCGCGCACGTTGCTGTCGTGTTCCGCCAGCCACTCGCGCTCTCGCTTCGCACTGCTCTCTTGCCGACGGCTATGCTCGCTGCGACCTGACAGTTGCGCCTCGAGCTGCTGGACACGCCGCTGCAGCGCGTGGTTCTGCCGCTCCAGCAGCCTCTGGTTGCTCTCTAAGCCGTGCAGACGCTGCCGCAGCTGCCAGTTCTCCTCGCGCAGCGCGTCGTCCCCGCCGGCGCTCAGCACCAAGGCATCCATCGTCCCAGCATTTGTGACTTAGTGAAGGAACGCGAAACGACGCGGGCTCACTTGAAGGTTAGCGGGTGTTAACGTGACTTAATTGTGCATAAATACATACAGAAATTAGTACGTTTGTGGATGTAAGCGGTGGTACTCTTTATTGTCAAGACAAGGTGCATTTGGATGGTGGAACACGGTGCGATTGGCCCGCGCTTTGCACCAAACGAACAGCTACACCAACGAGAACGAGCGCAAAGAGCGCGACGAGGTACGTCGAGCGCTGGCAGTTGATGGATGCGCCTCATGGCGTTTCCACCTCTGCGGCGATGGCGTATGCTCTAGTAGGGCGAGTGCTGGTTCTAATGGTGTGCTTTGTCGTGAGCATCCGATCGCAGCAGCAGCAACAAGAGCGATGCAGCAGGGCAACGGACACCAGGCGCCGCCGGCGTTCCCCAAGCTCCCGAAGAGCGACTGTGCGTGGAACGCGATCGTGTTTGCATCGTGCAGCTGGCCTCGACTATTAGTTTCTTCTTGCTATGTCGTGGGTTTCAATGAGTTCGCTAACCGGTGGTGCGATGGTGTAGTGTTCTCGCGGCTCGAGTCGTTCCTCCCGGCGATGGCGCAGGAGAACAAGAAGCTAGAGGAGGCGGTGGCTGCTGGCCACGGCCACGAGCACAACATTGAGGTTGAAGAGGCCGATGAAAATGCCGACGCGGACTCGTCCGATGAGGAGGAAGACGCCGAGGCGAGTGCCATGGCCAAGCCAGCCAAAAAGAAGCAGATCATCGAGATGGTGAGCGGCGACCGATCGCTTTATGGTGGTTGTGGTGCGTATGCGAAGCTGGTGGTGTTCTAATGCGTTCGTCTGCTGTGTTGCGCTATTGCACGTAGAACTTCGCACTCGGCGTCATGGACAACGACTCGTCCGACTCGGACTCGAGCGACGACGAGGAGGAAGCCGGCGGCAGCGACAAGGCGTTGAAAGCGGCACTGGCCGCCTCCAAAGCGAAGCAGTCAGGTCTTGAAGTTGACAAGGACTCCAGCAACGAGACCGCGGCCGGGTTCCAGATGCGCCTCGCGCGGCCAAGCCACAAGCCACGACCCGTCATCCAAGAGCTCAACTAGGCACCCACTCACGCATAGCTGTATGTTGTTAACTAATGAAGGAGCCAAATCTCGAACGTAGTGTCCATGGAGAGGGAGAAAGGGAAGCGTGGGGATCAAGAACACAAGCATTGCAGTGTAGCGCCCTCAAGACGTTCAAGCGTGGTCGAGGAGATGGCAGTGATCACCCTAATCACCTTGACGTTAGAAACTTTTTGCGTTCGTCTAACTGCAACCTCTTTTCAAACGTAACATGTTCTTTATCTGCAATCCTAACCAACTCGGTCACCCGTCAACTTTGCCGAATTTATTACCATTAAGGATCCCCACAATTCCGCATCTTAATATTGACATGTTGTATCAATTTTAATAGCAAATAACAACAGTTTACCTTTGAACAGTGTTTTTGTACGGCTGCCGCGGGTCTTTGCAGCAAAGGGACAGCGGGGGGGGGGGGGGGGAGCTGCTCGCGTGTCTGCGCTCTTCTTGGTGGTGGTTCACCCCCTCACATTCGCTCCCGCTGTCACCCGCGCTCCTTCCACGTCCCCCTACCGGCAGAAGCCTCCCCAGCGACGACCATGCTGTACGCGGCGACCAAGAACATGTCCAAGACGGCCAACTTCGTCATCTACAACGGCCTGGTGTGGGGCGCGGCGGTGGCCACCTTCGCCTACTTCCGCTACACCGGTGCGTTCTCCTCGTGCGCGAAGGCGGAGGGCCTCGATCGCACCTCCGGAATGAACTGCGCGTGCATGTATCTGACGGTTCTTTGACTCTTGTTGCGGATGTTCAGGCCCGGACAACGGAGGCGCCCTGCCGGGTGAGCCCAAGACGACGTCGGCCGAGTGGGCGGCCGCCACGGTCGAGTACGGCAAGGCGCAGAAGGCCAACCCGATCACTCACTTCAAGGACTAAGTGCTCTGTGCGGAGAGGTCGCTTTCCCCTTCCAAACACACATTTAAAGTCAACAAACAAGTGGAAACCCTCATCAACAAGAGCCGAGGAGCGGGTGTCGAGGTTGCCGCGTGTCGCCGTATTTGGGATGGATCAATGGGGCGAGCAGCTGCATCGGCGCGGCGCTCCGAGCCGATTGCTGGTGCCTCTGCTTGTTATTATTGTGGTGGCGGTAGTGCTGGCGGAGGAGGACAACATTGCGTGGAAGGAACTCGACTGCCATGCCGGCTTTCTCTTCTCATGCGCTGCGGCTTCCTTCACTGCTCGCTGCCGTAAATCGCAAAATAAAAAAGAGTTCACAAGAGTCTACGTGGTCTGGCATGCGTCGTCTGACGTCTGAGGATAGAGAGCTACGAAGAGGATTGCAATTGGGGGGAGGGGGGCGACTTGGAGAATGCAGTTTATTAGGTGCGCGGTCACCTGTTGGGTCTTGGATTGTTCGGTGATGCAGAACCTGTCAGACAGCTATCAGTTAGCGGCGGCGGCGCGTCTCTCCTGCACGCGTCAAGCACACGAACCGTGTTAGATCTCTAGTCCACCACATTAGCTTCTCAAGACCAGAACGCACCACTGTCGATGCGCCATGGCTGCCACTTGCGTTGGCGGCGTCGGCTGCTCGGCGCTTCTCAGCGTCAGCTTCGTCCCAATCTTCGAGCGCCTTGCTGAGCAGTTGCTGTTCGGCCTGCTGCTCAGCCACGAGCTGCTCGGCGTCCTCGTCGTCGCGGAAGCCGTAGTAGTCGGGCTCGATGTGCTTGTACATGTCCTGCCGCGAGCGCCTGCGCGGCTCGCGCTCCTCGCGCTGGAAGAGCTCGCGCACTCCCGGGAGGTTCTTGGCCGCGCCAAAATACTTGTACCCGCCGCCGGCGCCGCGCACCTCGACGCCGTCCGCGTCGTACGCCTGCGCGGGCTGCGACTTGGCGTAGTCCGGCCCGCCCAGCTCCACGATGCGCCGCTCCCAGTGCCGCTTCTCGCGGATGCGCTTGTTGATCTCATCGTTCAGGTCGCGGATCACGTGCTCCCCCGATCCGGCTGCACATATCTTGGGCTGTTAGAGGTCACCAACAAAGGAGTTGCATTCAAAGCAAACAGCGCACCGTTCTGGATGTCAGCGACCTTCTTGGAGATTTCACGGATGATCTGGCGGCGCCAGCGTTCCGCGTCCTTCAGGTCGTCGCACTGCGACGCCAGATACGGCCGTCGGCTGCATCATCAGATCAAATGTCGTTAGCAAAGCGCAGGGAAGACGGGTGAATGACCGAACAGGAGCATGCGCGCACTTCTTGAACGTGTCCGAGAAGTCCTGCTTCATGGACGTCCACCGGTTGAGCAGCGACTGCGCCTTCTCCTCATTACGCGCCATGGCTTCCGCAGTGACAGCAATAAACACGGAGGGCGGAGACAAACGTAGAGAGCGACAGGAAGAGCGGAGACGCCGGATGAGTAGCACAAGTCACGGCTTCCTTGCTTGGAATTGTGCCAAGGTGTCCGTCCACCTAATCGGTCGAGTGGCGCTTTGCCTACTGCCACGGTCTGGTATAAAGTTGCTGAATGTTTCCTAACGCAACGTAATTATTATACCCAATCAAAACGCGTTTATAATCCTTTTCAACCAATCAAAGTGCGTTTCGTTCCGAAGGGCTGTGAAGGAGCCGCCCAACCGCGTCAGCGCCCCACCTATAGCTCTTCCGAGCGCGAGGACGCTACTCGTCCCCAAGGAACCAAGCAGGATGTGGCGCTTGCTGGCGACGACGCCGACGACGCGCGCGGCCCAGCGGCCGCTGCTGCGCGCCTTCTCGGTGGACATCAAGCCGCGCGTGGCCGAGTACGACCTGGTGGTTGTGGGCAGCGGCCCGTCTGCCATCCAGTGCGCCATGGAGTCGGCCAAGAAGGGCAAGCGCGTGGCCGTCGTGGACCGCCGCTCGCGCGTCGGCGGCGTCTGCGTGCACACGGGCACCATCCCGTCCAAGACGTTCCGCGAGGCCGTGCTACATCTGAGCGGCTACCGCCACCACGGGTTCTACGGCAAGTCGTACTCGGTCAAGAACATCACCATCGACGACATCTTGTACCGCGTGCAGCGCGTCGTCGACTCGGAAGTGGACGTCATCAAGGCGCAGCTCAAGGCCGCGCGCGTCGACTACGTCGCGGGCGTCGCGCGCTTTGAGAGCCCGCACGAGATCTCGGTCTCCACCGGCGGAGAGGTGACCCACGGCTCGGACGTCGACCTCGCGGACGTGATTGACCGCCAGGGTGACGCGCTGGCCGCCCCCACGCGGCTCTGCGCCAACAAGTTCCTAATCGCGTGCGGTACGCGCCCGGCGCACAACCCACTCGTACCCATCGACGGCAAGGTCGTCTTCGACAGCGACCAGATTCTGAGCGGGGAGATCCACAAGCTCCCGCGCTCGCTCATCGTCGTGGGCGCCGGCGTCATCGGCATGGAGTACGCGTCCATGGTCAACGTGTTGCCCGGCCACTCGGTCACGGTCGTCGACGGGCGGCCAGAGGCAAGTGTTGCGGCGCTGCGTCTGGTGGTCCTGTATGTTGGAGACTGACTGTGGGTTTGGTTTGCGGTTGTGTCTGTGGCAGATTCTTTCGTTTTGCGACAGCGAGATCATCAGCAACCTGATGTACGAAATGCGCAGCAAGGGCGCGCGCTTCCTGCTTGGCGAGACGATCAAGAGCGTTGAGGTAATGCTCTATACCTTTGCAGGAGCCGTCTTCGTCTACTTGCGCGACTAACCTGGTTTGGCGTGGTATTCTTTCGTTATAGACTACAATGAAGGGCGTCAAGGTGCACTTTAACAGCGGCAAGGTCTCATCGGCCGACGCCTTGCTCTACACGGTCGGACGGCAGGTGCGTATTCATACTGCTCTCATGATACACAACACGAATTTGTCGTTGCTGACGTTGCTGTACGTGTCTATTATTCTAGGCCAACACGGACGGGCTGAATTTGGAGGCTGTGGGTCTCTCGCGTAACCCGCGCGGCCTCTTGACGGTCAACAAGAACTACCAGACGGATATGGCTCATATGTGCGTTCCCCGTCATTCGTGCGATGAAACAGTGATGTGTACGAGCATGGCTAACATGACTTGTGACTCTTATCATTCGTAGTTATGCGGCTGGCGACTGCATCGGCGCGCCGGCGCTGGCATCCACGAGCATGGAGCAGGGCCGACTCGCCGCGTGCCACATGTGGGACGAACAGGAGCAGCTCGAGTCGACGAGTCAGCTCGAGAACGGCAACTACCCGTACGGGATCTACACAATCCCGGAGATCTCGATGGTCGGCAAGACGGAGCAGCAGCTGACCAAGGAGGGCATCAACTACGAGATTGGTATCGCTAAATACTCGGAGCTGGCCAAGGGCCAGATGACGGGCGCGATTGCCGGTGGCATGCTCAAGATCCTGTTCGACCCCGACTCGCTCAAACTGTACGGTGTACACGCTATTGGCGAGGGTGCGACTGAGATCATTCACATTGGCCAGGTCGCCATTGCCATGGGCTGTTCACTCACTTATTTCCGCAACGCTGTTTTCAACTACCCGACGCTCGCCGAGGCGTACCGCGTTGCTGCTCTCAACGGCCTCGGCCGACTGAGCATCGACTTCGACGACGCCGACGTCCAATAAGGGGTTGAAACAACGCGCGGGCGAACTGACCGGCAGGCTGACGAAGGTACGGCGGGCGAGGTGAACCGAGGAACAACATTTAGAGACGCGTGGCGGATATCGAGATACGCTATGTGCACACATCAAAAATGAGCTGCTGAAATGCCATCGCCTTGTTCTTAAATCTCGTGGTGGAGTGTCGAATGCGTGTTTGGTCATTCCAATACTGTCTAAGTTGCGCTGTGAAGATGGCCGTTGTTGAGTACCGACAAGAAAGCGCGTCATCTGCTTTGAAGAAGCAACGGTAGCGGCACTTCGCGCGAGCCGACAACGCCCACCAGCGCAACTTGCTGTTCCGTCAGACCAGTTTACTCGCTCACATCAGCCGGCGCGTACGGTAAGATCACCAAGGCCGACTCTGCATCAGCACCATTTACGTCACCGAAACTAGCACCAGACACCCGATAGACGAACAGCTTCACGCCGATGACACGCAAACGGAACAGCGTCCACGGATCGCTCATCATGGTCACGTTCATGAGTTGGACAACTGCTCGCACGCCTTCTGGCCGGTCGCAGACATCAATACTGCATCTCCGATCGGGATTCCCCTGAGCAGCTTGGAGCAATGCCGTGACACTGTCGCTTTGCCTTTCCATCCGTCGGGGAATATCCCGAGTTGAGGGTGACGTTTTTGCTGATCTCGAGCCGGTTGATCGAGCTGGAGAAACACTGGAGGAACGTTCAATCGGGCTTCTGGACGCTGTTGTGCGGTGTCGCCATCCGCCAAAGTGCACAATGTTGCTCAGATGGAACTAAATCGCTAGCGCTGTGACTGGCCACAGCGTCCCGGCTGAATGAGGTACAAGAACTGACGATCCGAATAGGATCTCGTGCCCGCGCCACTCTCTATGCAGAGTCGAGCTTACAAATCTCAGCACAACCGTCAGTCCAAGCAAGACAGCGATTGCAAGCACCGTCATAGCCAGTGACCCGCTAATAGGCAGCGGAAATTGGTTTGGTGACATCGACGGCTCGTTCTTCAGACCCCCAAAGCGTCCCGCCTCGTATTGCCGACCAAGAAGAATCACGGACACATTGGCCGAGTTGTGGAAAGACAGCGATCGGTACGGTCCGAAGATTGATAGCATGGACGCGAAGCTGATTGCTAGCCCGTGCACGCCTCGAACACCCATGTGCGGCCGCCATCGGCTGTCACGCGTCTGAAGAAGCACTGGGAGCTTGGCGAGCAGCGCCAGTAGCCAGACATTGCGCATCTGCATGGTACACGCGCGCATGAACGCGAGTTTATTGATATTGCTGTAGCCACCTCGGACAGTTGTCCATAGCATGTCGAGCTTCGACTCGATGAAGCAGTTGTCGATGAAGTAGGCGAACACGTACAGTACGATGGGGATGATGGAGCCATAGACAACAACTTGGAATGGGATCTTAAAGATCGATACCAGTACCGACGTGACTTGCTCTCGGACTGAGCGTATTCGTCGAGGCTGTGCGATGTACGATATGTATGCGAGCAGAGCCAGGCGTGTCCACACGTAAACTTGAGCGGTGCCGCGCAGCGCCGCCGTGACAAAGTACCAGTCGGCGACGTTGGAAGTGACCATGTTGCGCTCATACCGGTAGTCGTCGACGAAAATGGTAAAGCAATCCGTTGCAGCATTCACGCTGGAGTTGCTACCAGTGGATGACATCGGTGGCGAGCAATTCTGGCCTCGAGTGAGAACGACGACTTCGGATGAGTCGAGATTGTGGAGAATTGCTTGCGATAACAATGACGAAGTTGACACCATTTCCTGTGTCGCCACCACGACAGTGTCGATCCACAGGTCTGGATATCTTTGCTGAAGCATATGTAGACGCATTGGCAAGTGCTCGGCGACGGATACGAATCCAAGAGACGAGTTTTGCGGGTGTCGACAGCGCCATCTGACGAAGTGCTCGTATGCAGCGTAAGTCGCAAAAGCTGTGCCGCGTTGGTCTGATGCCGATGGAAATGCGCATGCTGGTCGCCAGAGCGCCTGGCTTCCAAGGCCTCCACCAGGAGATGATGACCGGTAGTGGAGCGAATGCATTCGCAACCGCAGGTTCTGCGAGCTTCCGCGCATCAGATACTGATGCAATCGGTCGATCCAGCGGTACTGCGAGGCAAACCACAGTTTTGGTAGCGCTGCTTTATCGAGCTCCGGGTCAATAACTTGTTGGGCTGCTGTCACAATATCATCCAGCATCCGAAACACGGTTTCGAGCTCGATCGAAGCGGCCGGGTCGCGTATTCTCGGATCTGTACCGCGCTCGAGCAGGAAATCCGGGAAGTTGAGCGGGTTGAAGAGCTCTGCGAAGCCACGCATCCCAATCGATGTTGTGTCGTATCCGTATGACCAAGCTGATGCCTGCTCAATCGGTTCGCTACCTTTCTAGCCGCCGTAAACCGAGTTGTTGTTGCTGCTGCTGCCATTGATGCTTGCGTGGACTGGTTGACAGGTAATGTGAACAACAGGATAAGGCTCTGGATCAAAGAAGAGCGACGTATCGGGCGCTGTCTGATGCGGGTAGAACTCCGTGGTTGACTTGATGCCCAAGCCAGAGCGCGGGATGTCCGTGACCAAGAGCATAAAGGATACGATCGACATGATGCATCGCATCCATGAGAACGGGATGTGGTGATTTATGTCGACGGGTAGAAGGTGCTGCATCCACACATACCGTCGTTCAAATTCGCTTTGTGCCCCGGTGGTCGCCGAAGCCGTCGTATACGTCGAAAGTCGCTCGATCGGATAAACAGATCTTGGTCGCCGAGGCTGGGCAGCTCTTGGCACCGATACTTCGTCCTTGTCATCAGGCGATGTCGCTTGCATTGGCCTCGGAGCGTTGAGGCCGTCTTTGTTTGTTCGTCTATCACGGGTCCAACGCTGAAGTGGCAAGTTTCAGAACTAATAATAGGCGATCGAGCAAGGAGTGGCGCTTCATCTGGATCTGGATCACCAACAACTTCAAGACCTGAAAGTCAACAAGTGGACTTCAACGATTGCTATAGCCTACAGCAAGGATGTGTTTGCTTAGCTCTCTGGTTAATCCATCTCAGATCAATGTTATGCGCAGCAAAACACGACCGCGATCGGAATGTTACGCGAGCTCACAGTCGCAATAAACTCGCAGTACCGATTTGGCACACCTGTCTCCCTCCCTACAGCGTCTTGAAGGTACGGGAGGATGTGCACACATGAGCCGCCGGCGTCGCCAACCTTTCACTGACCCGGTTGCCGATCTCATAAATTTACAGCTGCTTCCCCACGAAGATTAGATGAGCGAACGTCCACGGATCGCTCATCATTGTGACGTTCATGAGCTGAACCAATGACCTGGTTGCGACAGCATGCGCGAGTAAATCCCTTCCGACAAGAGCCAACAGCGCTTTCCGCGTTCGAATGACGTTCAGCACGTGTTCCCACCTTGCTGGCCGCGCGACGACGGGCACAAGATGAGTTGAAGGCATATCCTGCTCTTTCAAGGGTGGCGACCCGGGCAGATTCGGTATCACGTCGTTCGAGGCATTCTTGTCCTCGTTAGTCGAGCAGTTGAACCGAATTCCCAGAGCAGTGAGCGGCCATAGTCTTCCTGTTGCGTGTGGAATCACATCTGATGGGGCAAATAGCACTCCCGCACCTGACCTTGGTCCAAGTACAGTTTGAACGAACACGGCGGCGACTAGCACGACGACGAGTGCACCAAACGTCATGGTCATGCTGTCTCCGGCAGTGACGATGTTCTGAAGAGAGGGCGTCTCTGAACGCACCCGATCTGCTCGACTGCTGTCGCAATCTCCGAGTAGAGTCACTTCGACAACGTCAGAGTTCCGGAACGAAATCGACCGGTACGGCCCGAAGATGGAAAGGAACGACGTAAAACTAATCGCGAGGCCACGCACGTCGGAAGCGCCGAGGTCAATTCTCGCTATTTTTGCCGCGACTGTGTACAGTAGTGACAATTCTACTTAATAATGGTTGTGTCGGCTGGACTCACCCGCAGTTTAGAAGCACCCACAGGGGCAAATCTCTTGAGTCCACTCTACAGAGCATCTCGTACTGATGCACCTCCAGGCCTGTTCTTGCCGGCATCGTGGCTGGGTGGAAGGGAAGGAGAACGGTTGAGCGAATCTCTTGGCTGCCTGTCGTGCTGTCTTCCTTCGGCGCGGTCGGACAAATGTTGTAGACGAACAACTCGATCCCGAACACTCGAAGTCGGAACAGCGTCCAAGGGTCGCTCATCATGGCCACGTTCATGAGCTGAATCACGGACATGGACGTCGCACTGCGTTCTGCCAGCTCGCGCTCCCACTCGTGCTCCGATGTTCGGTCCTCTCTAGTTTCTCGGATAGACGGATGATGCAAGTGAGCTGGCTCCCTTCTTTCAAAAAGTGAGCTTGATCCTCCGTCAGCAACAACATCGCTACCGACTGCTGCTGATGCGATCTGGAGATTTCTCCAGCTGCGAACCTGTCCTCTGAGCTCGTCAGCGCGCTTGACATATGCTCGAAAGCAGACCGCGAGTGCTGTCGTCGGGAAGATGGTGCCAGCAGTGAAGGGGACAACCATCGAGTACCGGAAAAAGATACGTCGTAAAGCTGGCCGAGAGAAAAGTCTTCCCAGACCGACGAGGACAGCATGAAGTCCAAGTACCGATATGACTGTGAGGAAAGTCATCGACATGCTGTCTCCAAGCTCAAACCCGTTTGAGTTGAACCACGGGACTGGTTCAGATCGGACTTGGTTTAACCGCGTACTGCGGCCGGGACCACTCTGGGCGAGGAATGTCACAGTTGTGATGGAGGTGTCTCGAAACGTCTTGGCCTTGTACGGTCCAAAGATCGACAAGAACGATGTAAAGCTGATTGCCAGACCTTGCACACCAAGGATCCCGTGATGATGATGCCACGAACTTCCTCTGGTTCTGAAGTAGGTCCACAGTTTGGCGATCAGTGCTAGCACCCAGACGTTGCGCATCTGGACCGACGCTGTTTTGGTGAAGTTGGTGGCATGGAACTCATAGTTTACTCCACCGACGGTCGACCAATACGAATCCAGGAAGCTGTCAGTGAACTTCCCGTCGATGAGCAGTGCGAACACGTACAACAAAATTGGCACATGGCTTCCGTAAACAACAACCTGGAACGGTATCTTCAGCATTGTCGAAAGCGCCGCGACCCATTCGCCGACTTGCGGTATCAATCGTCGGTGCTGCACAGGTCGAGGGGGCGTAACTGAGTGGCACACGTACAGCAGAAGAATCAAGTGGAGCCAGACGTAGAGTTGTGCTGATCCGCGAAGCGCTGCCGTGACCATGTACCATTCCGCCATGTTGGTCGTGATGGCTACTTGTTCGTAGCGGAAATCGTCGACCCACTTTGTGTTGCATCCGAAAAAAACAGCGTCACACTCTCGTCCTCGAATTATGACGACGATTTCCCACGCATCGTTGTGGAAAAAGGTGCTGTACGTCATGGAGGCTGTCGTGAGCGGTTGCCTCGTCGAGAACACGACTGCGTCCAGCCAAAGGTCTGGGTAGGTCTTCTGCAGCGTCCGAATGCGTTGGTCGATGTGCTCGTTAATTGATACACCCGGCATCGCTTTGTTCGCGAAGTTGTAGACGCTCCACTTCATGTACTCGTTGCACCATCCTGGCATTGCGAACGCGCTCGTCGTCGTGGAGGAGCAAATATTGAGCGATTCGTTGACTTCCCGCGATCGCTTGGCGTATAAATTAACTGCATGGACTCGCCAGCGTAGATTGGCGATGATGGGCTGGAGCAGAAACTGGTGCATTCGGTCGATCCACTTGTGCTCTGTGGCAAAGCGCTCATATACCAAAGGCCCATCAACACTAGGACTCGAGTCGGGATGGCGCCACGCTTGAATCCCACCTGCGAGGCCGTCAAGCATGATAAACGCAGTGCTGAGGTTCATTGACGCCATTGGGTTTCTGCGTCGCGGGTCGCTGCCTTGGCCGACAAGGAATCCCGGGAAATTGGTCACGTTGAAGAGGTCAGCCGCACCGCGAAGTCCGATCGAGGTTGTGTCGAAGCCGTAGGCCCACGTCAGCACCTCCGTGAGTGGATTGGCCCCTTTCTGTCCGACGCAGGTTAAAGAGTCGCCTTGGTTTTCGCTTTTGTTGCACGCGATGTGCAAGACCGAGTAGGCATACGGGCCAAAGAAGACAGCAGACCCTGGGACAAGCTGTTTCGCGTAGTACTGGCTCAGCGTGCGCATGCCGAGTCCTGTCCGTGGAATATCCGATGCCAGTAGCAACAGTGATACCAGAGACAGGACGCAACGCAGCTTGGAGAAGGCGACGCACCCGGCGATGTCGGCTCTCGGCATGCGGTTGATCCACTCTTCATTGGCCTCGGAACTTTGCCTCCGCAACTGGTGCACCCCGTCTATCGGGCGTACAATCGTACCGCGACGCCACCAGCTCATGCTGCGGCTTTCACCCTCGATGATGTTATCTTACGGGACTGTTGCTCAGCGAAATTCGCGTGGTCGTTCGGCGTGATCGTCCTCATGACCCCATGTGCCCTGTTTCAGCCTCGCCTATTTTTGGCTTATAGCTACGCTTTCCCACCTTTTGATTCGCTTAAAATGTAGCTTCAAGCTGTAATCATTGGCCATTAAATCAATTTGGCACCTTTTTACAGCCAATTAACGATCAGATGATTCGCTCAGCTTCGAGTCCCGCGTGGCAAACGCAACATTTGACCAGCTCAAGAGCTACGGTCTCTCATGGCGGCGACGACAAGCAGCGATGGCGGCAGCAAGCTCGCGTTCGTGACGGTGGGGACCACCAAGTTCGACGCGCTGATCCGCGCGCTGGACACCGATGCGTGCCTCGAGGCGTTGGCGGCTCGCGGGTTCTCGCGCGTGCTCATGCAGATCGGTCACGGGGAGTACACGCCCCGTGCGGCGGCTGGGGGACTCACCATTGAATGGTATCGCCACAACCCGCAGTACAAGCAGGACGTCGCGCGAGCTGACCTCATCATCAGCCACGCTGGCGCTGGGTCCATCATGGACGCACTCTCTGTCGGCAAGAAGCTCGTGGTGGTCGTGAACACGGCGCTCATGGACAATCACCAGACGGAGCTCGCGGAGGCCATGGCTGCGCAGCGATACTGCGTGCAGACGGGTTGCAACGGGTTGGAGGAAGCACTAGCAACGGCCGACTTGGAGACGCTCGTGCCGTATCCCGCGTCCGACGAGAACGCATTCCCAAGCCTTGTCGATGAGATCATGGGCTTCTCGGGGCGGAAAGATCAATAGCACGGCATGGGTGGTGCCCACGAGCCAGATCACACAATACTGCCGAGATGCTTTCGCACGATGCCATGAAGTATCGGCATAATCGTAGAGTTTTACGAGCACGTAGGCTTCAAAGATACAAATGCAAACTTGGTGTATTTGGTTTCCAAAACTGCTTGAAATCCTTTGTAGACAAGTGAAAACTACAACACGCAACCGCACCACTACAACCTCCATCCCTCAACACGATTCAGCCTCGACTACGGCAAGCAGATCAGAGACAACGAAAGAAGCAACGGCCGCTTCTTCTGCTTCTGCCTCCACTGTCGCGTCCTCCGTCGGCGCAGTCGCACGTTCGTCATCCACACTTGGCGCTTCTTCGTCCGCTGCAATCACATCCGCCACCACCGGTGCAACCACAACAACCTCCATCACAGCCATCAGCGCGTCCTCTGCCTCCGCGACAGACACGTCAGCACTCTGCACAACCGCAGCATCAACGACACCTGCATCCTCGCCAACGGCCAACACTTCGATCGTCGCAATCATCTCGACCACTACCGATTCTTCGATACCCACTACGGGCGTTGCCATATCGACGACGTCGGACTCTTCTATCACCGTCGTCTCCGTCTCGCTCTCGATCACAACCGTCGTCTCCATCTCGGTAGCCGACACCAGCGCCTCCACCACTTCGGCCGCCTCCGAGTCCACCGCCTCCGCCTCCGCTTCCGCCTCCGCGATTGGCGCCTCGACGGCATCACCCACGGCGACATCCGACTTCAGCGCCGCCACGTCCTCCGCATACTCCGCTTCGGCCGACTCCACCGCAGCATCCTCCGAAACAATTGCCGGTGACGACTCCGCGACAGGCTCTGCACTCGCCGTCGTCTCGGTGGTGGTCTCAGTGGCGGTCTCAGTGGCGGTCTCAGTGGCGGTCTCAGTGGCGGTCTCAGTGGCGGTCTCGATCACAGCCGTCGTCTCCGTCTCGCTCTCGATCACAACCGTCGTCTCCATCTCGGTAGCCGACACCAGCGCCTCCACCACTTCGGCCGCCTCCGAATTCACCGCCAGCGCAAAGGTTACCGCAGCAACTTCTGTCACCACAATCGTCAAGTTCGACTCCACAGCGTCAACCGCTGCCGTCGTCGGGACCGCTTCCTCCGCTGATACGAACACCATGGTATCAGTGATCTCAGCTTCGGGATGAATCAAGTCGGTCGGTGAAATATTGTCATCTGTGGTCTCAAGTTCTGGCGAGTCGGCGAAGTCAAACTCATACTCCAAGTCTTGGATGTGCTCGCGGCTACCAGGCTGGTAGTCAGAGCTCGTAGCTACTTGACGAGCGTCCAATTCTTCTAATTCAAATTCTTCGTCGTACTGTTCGTCGTTGTTGTCATCCCGGTCGGAGCCATAGCTGGGCTCGAAATCGTCTCCATAAATTGTTGTGTCATCTGTCCTCGGTGTGACTACATCACCAACAGCACCAACAATGGCAGCCTCCTCCGCTGACTCGACCACCGACTGCTTCTGCGCACTCGTAATGCGGTCCACCACAGCCTCCACCGCGCTCGCCGTCACCGCGCCAACAGCACTGGCAACAGCAATCGACATGCGAACGTCCAGCGTCTCCTCCA